>CM076574.1:737463531-737608172 GCA_034641835.2 Pinus albicaulis
ATCCTTTCTCAAGTTGTTCCAACATACTTTTAGTGAAATGAATTGGACTGAGTTCATGTTATGAGTTATTTTTCTTGTCAAAGTTTTTCAATCTGTGAATTAGCATTTTCTGTTCTTAGGTGCCATACATAGTTTAGAATAGATTTTGCTATGTTTTAGTGTGACCAACAACTTCTCTTTGCCAAAAACTTAGTTCTTTTCCTCTTAGCACAAAAACACAAAACCAAAAACACTAGAAAAACACTAAACACAACGAAGTAGGAAGAAGATACCTAGGCACATATAGTGCACTTCACTTCAACAGTTTACTAGCCCTGGTTGACAATTTATGACATCAATTTAGGAACACTAAGTTGAGTAGACATTTTGGTGCCGTTGCCGGGGAAGTGTAACTAGGTAGCCTTGTTTCTTACCTCCCAAAAACAGTGATATGCGTAGAGAAAGAGAATCAAGGGGTAGATTCATAAGAAGTAAAAGCTTGATTCCTAGAACACCACTTGTTCCACCAAGACCAAGAGGTAGCACACCTCCAACTCAAACCCACATCCCATACTCCACTGATCATAGACTTCCAAAGGACTTAAGATCAGATATTCCATCAAAAGAACCTTCCACTTCATCCACTGAACCTGTCTTAGAAGAAGATTCAAGGACCCCTGCTAGAGACCTAAACTTTTCCACTTCCACAGGTGAATCAACCATGGCAGAAGAAGGAGGAGGAGGAGTCTTTAATGGAGAACATACACTATTTGGAGGGGGTAGAGGTAGAGGTAGAGGAGAAGGAGGTAGAGGTGCAAAAGGAGAAGGAGGTAGAGGTGAAGAAGGAGGCAGAGAAAGAGGTAGAAGGGAAATGGGAAGCTCTTTTGGGTTTCCTATAGTAGATGAAGAAACCAATGCAACTATGAAAAACATTTCACCCTCTATCCTTCCAAACTTTTATTGACTCAAAACTGAATATCCTGAAACCTTCTTATTTGAATTTTAATTCCTATGTAGAACCTATGACTACTTACAAGATGCTAAAAAACTTAAACTATTCCCTTCAACATTGAAAGGAGTTGCATTAAAATGGTTTATGAGTTTGATCAACAGTTCTATTAGGACATGGGAAGACATGAAACAGGAATTTCTAGAGAGGTATTTGGATTACTGTATGCCAGTCAACCATAAGGAGGAAGTGTTTAAAATGCTACAAAAAGAGGATGAAAACCTGGAAGATTTGTTGGAGAGGTTTAACTATAACATCAAAAGGGCAAAAATGGAAAACTTAGACCAAGATACTTTGAAAGCTCTCTTGTTGAAGACAATTAGGGATGAATGGTTAGATATCCTTAATATGAGGGGAAAAGGGGATATATCTCAGCTCACATTACCTGAAATAGATGAATTATGTATCAACCTTTCAAGAGGAAAATCTAAAACTGTAAAAGGACCAAGAGACCCTGCTCTTGCAAAGGCAAGTAAGTCTGCTTCTGGGACAGTGAGTAGGGCAGAAATAGGACATATGCTTGATGAATTCAAATCTGATATTTTAGGGAGTATTAGTGAACAAATAGACACCCTTAAATTACAAAACAAGCAAAAAGCTGAATCTGATGCCTTAGCAATCTCTTGTCCCAAATGTAGAAAGAAGCATGCCCTGAGAGAGTTCCCTTTGGATGCAAAATTAGTAGAGACTTGTGTAATTTGTTCAGAAAAACATGAGACCAAGAGTTGTCCTTCACTTCCTGGTCTTAAAGTTGTCTTTCAAGAAGAAACCCCTACAAATTCCATAGAATCTCTCAATTTTGTCTCTAGGAGGCCTTGGCAAGGACCTCAAACACAAGGATTCCATGATCAGCTGTATAATAAACCCCCACCAAATTGGAATTCTTGGCAGCAACCTTTGCCCCAATTTGAAAATCAATCTCAAACTTGGGCACAAGGAGCACAAAATCCCTATTGAAGATACTCTCAGTACTATCAATATCCACCATATCCACATTTCCCTCCTCAACAAAATCTTCAACAAAATCCTCAACAGAATCCTCAAAATCTGCAACATCAAAATTCACCACTTCCATTACCATTTCCTCAGAAAACAAATCAGTTGCTTGCCCAACCCATACCAAACCCCAACAATAAAAATCCTCAGAACACATACATGATATAAGGCCAACATTTTCCAACCTATTTGATCACTTATTTAGACCTTAATGATGTTCAAATTAGGTCTGGAAGAATACTTGAAAAGAAGAAACCTTCTGTAATCATACAAGAACAAAACAACTCTGAGGAAGATTCTCTACGAGTAAATAAAAGTCTTGAAGAAGACACATCTTTTCAAGACCCAAACATTGAAAAATCAAAACAAAAAGAACCAATAATTTCAAATCCTATATTAGAGCAGTCATCAACATTCACCTCTACAGCTCCCTTTCTAGAAAGATTACAAATTGATAGGGGTGTAGAAAAACAAATTATGGTGCCTAATTATGATTTCCTAGATGAGCTGAGAAATGTTTGTATTAAGATCTCATTATTACAAGCTATCAAGGAAATTCCAATTTTAGCAAAAACAATAAAGGAGTTGAGCATGAAAAAAACAGGAAAAAGAATCAAAGAGACAAAGAAAATTCAACTGGCAGGAAAAATAACAGATATCATGATGGGTAAGATTGCCATTCCAAAGTATCTAGACCCAGGAAATCCAGTTGTTAAAATACACATCAATGGAACTGAGATCCAAAACACACTTATTGATTTAGGAGCAGCAATCAATATCATGAGTAGACAAATCATGGATAAACTAAAGCTTCCTAATCTTTTTTTTACACCCACATTACTACAATTAGCAGACAGATCTGTAATCAAACCTAATGGGGTAATAGAAGACATTCCAGTGTCCCTAGATTCTTGGGAGTATCCTGTGGATTTTATGATCCTAACTCCTAAGAATAATCTAGGAGGGCATCCTATTATATTAGGAAGACCTTGGTTAGCTACAGCTGATGCTTTCATTAGTTGTAGATCCGATGATATGTACATCTCTGATGGTAGTTCAACTAAGAAATTTACCTTGTATCCTCCAGCAAAGACAATTACATAATTAGATGATACTCAATGGATTGAGGATGAAGAAGACATACAACCTCTCTTCACAATTTTAGAAAATAGTGAAGACAGCCAGATCCTGAATACCTTAGAAAATTTTGAATCCTCTTCAGAATAAAAACATGAACAATTTCAAGAAGAATCCAACATTGAGTTTTTATCATCAAGACAGATGTCTCTTTACTCCATGGATAAATTTGGCAGCTCTACAATTGAGATATTTCTAGGTAAAACTTTAAGCATAAACAAGAACCTAGAGAAATCTCAACAAGAAGAGCTAGTCAAGATATTACAGAGACATTCTTCTGCATATGCATGGGAATACACTGATATGAAAGGGATAAGCCCTAAGACTTTCACTCATTGTTAGGGTCCCGTGATTTTGCTGATTGGCAAGCCAAATGACAGTGTAACATCAAACCAAGCTTTTGAGCCCAAGGACCTAGCCTTCCTGGACTCAGAGAGGGCTCTCTCTATATGCGTAAGGGATATCTGTGTGTTTGTTTATTATGTTCTGATTTTAGGCTAGTTATGAAGTAAGTTTTTGATTTTTTGTTTTTTAAGTTGTGAGGGATGAAACTGATCAAAGATATAAAATAGATAACAAGATGTTAGATTAACTGGGCTATGGGGTCAAAAGGTCAAGAAAGCTATTAGATGACGATACAAGGCTATTGAAGGGCCGATTTGATTCAAGGTAGAAAGGATCTTTGGGCAAAATGGAGTAAATGGACATCAAGTTTGTGAAAGACGAAGGATTTCAGGCATAACTAGTTTGATAGCAGACATAAACATGGTAGGGCAAACCATTAATCATGCGAAATGTAACTATAATCTAATCAATACATAGAAATAAACATTCAAGCCATGCATAGAAGTATAAGACCCTCTAACTTTGGGAAATGGCTATCAGACTTTGGGGAAAACACTTAAGGAAGACAAACAACTCAAAACACTATGCCGGAACGCCTAAACACAGTACTTCAAGTTATTGGGCACTTTGAACAACAAGATTTGCATAGTTTTAGGCAAAGGGCTAGATCGAAACTAGGCCTCCTTGGTTCAAACAAAATGATAATCTAATCAATCAAAGAGAAGTTTCATGGATGGAACTATAGCTAGCCATAGGTAATCAAGGCATACCGTAAGTCCTTCTTAGCATGTATAAGACCATGAATGAAACAAGCAACAATATCCTAAATATTTAAAGAGCAGTCAAGAATTCTTTAATGTTACTTAGGAAGAAGAAAACAAAGAGGCTATGAAGAAACAGGAAATTTTAGGTGCCTCCATGGGCGTATCTCAAATTTTTTCTCTACTAATCTATAGCAAGCAAGAAACATGTATCATGAATGAAAACTCAAAGACAACAACAAAGCAAGAGACACTATACCATTCTACCAAGTCATGGAATCCATCAACAATCCTTCATCATCCATCCAAGAACATCCAAGAGGCAATCCAAAAGCATAACACAAGTATTTTCTTCCAAAGCTCATATGACCATATATTGCTTCTCTTCTCAAGTTCAGCCTTGTTTTACAATGAAAGCCTTTGGAATATATAGGCTCATGTGAGGAAAACCTCATGGTTCAACTTGCCATCCTATTGGCCTAATCAAAATATCTAATCTTGTCCTTGAGGCTTTGCAAAGCCCAAGGCACAAAAATATCTCATAAAATATCTAAAAAATGCTAAAAAATGGAATTTAATTGACTTTGCATAATTTTTCATGTGCAAAAATAGCTAAACGCACATTTGGAAAAAGCAGATTTTAGAGGTTCAAAAATTACAAAAATATTTCAAATTTACATCAGAAAAAGGTCCCCTGACTTTCCGGAAACATTCGGTAGCCTTCCTGATGTCAAAATGAGGCTCATGATAGCTCGTTGGAAATCTCTAAGTGTCTACTTTCTGGCGCAACTGAAATTTCCCCAATCTGATGCCTGGAAGTCCTCCAAATCTGCACCTGTGTGTAAAAAACCAGAAAATTACAGTCTGCTGATAGACCGGGCAGAGTGTGCAAAAAGAGAGCCTTTTTCGCCGTTTTGAGGGGGAAAATGATCTCCAAATGTTCTGAAAATTGTTGAGGGCATGCTCATGAAATCATGGCATTCAATGATACCATTCTCCTCCCTTGACGAATCCTCAAAATGAAATGGCGAATTTATGAGTTTTTTACCAAAAACCCAAAAATGCCAAAAAACTAAAAAATGTCAAAATGGGCCCAAAATTGGGGTGCATGACCCTCAAGGGTCCTTAGCAACATGTTTTGAAGCTGAAGCCAAAATGTCAAGTGCTGATGTGCCTTTCTTCTCTTTCCGTGTCGGGCGCTTCCCCTTTGCTTCCTTTAGTTTCTCTTGGGTGGCCTTTAGCTTACGCCAGGCAAACTGATTTAGCTTTTGATAGTGTTGTGTCATCTTCCTTTGCAGCTCCAGGTCTCTGTTTGCATTCTCAAGCTTCATCTCCAAATGTTTATTGGCTCTTTCTAGCCATGCCTCCTTATTGCTTTCAATTTCTTGCTCAAGTAGTGCAGTGAGGGGAAAGGATTGAAGATGGGCTTGTTCTTCTTCCTTTTGCTTTTCCAGGGCTCTTTTAAGCCCTATGGTTCTAGGCCTCTTCCGCCTAGGCTGGTCTTCTTCTTCATATTCATCAAACTCACCAATGAGCTCCTCTATCCTTACTTGTGCTTTAGCAGCCTCATTCTTGTATTTGATTGCTCGTGCCTCATGGACAGCCATATGGACACTCATTTGTTTATTTTGGATCTCCAAGAAATGATTGAAGTTCTTTGCCCGATGAAGGTCATTCTCCAATGCTTCAATTTGACCCTCTCGATGGATTAGAAGGTTTTCAATAATGCGGGCTTCATTATCACTGTCATCACTTTGGATTGGGATGATAGCCAATGCACCTCCATGTTCTTGACTTTCTCCTATCTTGCCTTTCCCTTTGCCCTTGAAAGCTAACCTTGCACTCTTCCTTCTTGGCATGCTAGTGAGAGGTTTCTTGGGCGATTTTGTTTTGCTCCGGATAGCTCTTGTTACTTTTGGAGTAACCACCTTGATCATTTGTTTCTTTGTTGTCCTGGGCTTAATCTTCTCGGGAGAGGAAGGCATGATGGCCTTGCCCTTGTCACTTTGTTTGTCACCTTCCGGAAAAATCCCTTCCTCTTGAAACTGTTGTGCAACTTGAGGAGGTTGTAATGTGTCATGAGAGGACTGTTGCTGCTCACCTTCTTCATGTTGTTCAAACTACTGCCTCTGTTCACCAACATCAAGCTGTTGTCCTTCGTCGGTTTCTTCATGTTTGTCCTCTTCTTTTTCTACCTGTTCATGTCTCTCTTCTTCATGTTGTCCTGACTGTTCTGTGGTGATCTTGAGCCTTCTAGGAGTAGGCCTGCTGGACAAAGGTACAGGGCGATGAATAGGCGGGTTGGGAGATATATGGACCAGAGGAACAGTGGAGAAATCCGGGTGACTGATAAAAACATCCCAAGAAACCCCTTTCTTCTCCAGCTGATGAAGAATGATGATTTTGATCAGAGAATGATGGAAAAGGGAAGCTATTTGCAGAGATGGAGTCTTCTTCTGGACTAAGGATGCCATTTTCTTGATGCTCTTGCACAAAAAGTAAGGGAGATTGAGCTGCCTAGTTCTAGTGAAATGCATCAATAGTCAGACATGGTAGGCATAAATTCGAGTAAATCTCCCTTCACAAGTAAAATACTTCATTATGATCTTCATAAGAGGAGCATAGCTGGCAAGAAGATGAGAGAAAGGAAAAATAGCAGTGCATGTATCTCTGTGCTCGGGCTTGATGAAAGGCTTGTAGTCATCCAAATCTAGATGGGCTTGCTTGAACCATTTCTCGCCATGATATGGGATTTTGGTAGCTTTAGATACCGACCTTGGGGAAAACTTGAAATCAAGGTCTGCTACCTGAAATTGTTTGCTTTGGAACCTCAAGACGCATAGGTGTGTCAAGGGCGAGAAACTTTTGACCTCCTGTAATCTTTGGCAAAAATCCAGACAACCTACCTCATGAAAATTGAAGAGGATGGATGGATGTGCATTGACCTCCTCAGTAGAAATTGGCTCATATCTCTTGTGTAAACCACTTCTGTTGTCTTGCCTGGGTGGCATTTTGGGCTAAATATGCTCTTGAAGCACCAAACTGTCTCACTGCTTTTAAACTTCCCTTCTTTAAGCTAAACTCTGTCAACCCACTGTTTTGATAAGGAACTATGTTTTTGTTGGATTCTAGTGCAAAATGTCCCTCTCAATACAAAACCTCTGCTCTTTTACAATGTGGCCCTCCTACCTTTGATATGTATTTTAGCCAGCAGACCTTCTAATAAGAGAAAACACAGTGAAATGAAGATAGGTTGTTAGGTGAAATTGTTGTGTATAGTGACAAAGTCACTTTGCTCTGTGTTGTTTGGAGCTCAACAATCTATTTTGTATCTTTGGCCAATGGTAAAATTTTCAACTTCACAATCCTACCTTTGTCTTGTTAGCCAATCAATCAACAAAGCTCATATCATATACAGTCACCTTTAGTGCAGGCACAGTCAATTTCACTGTTCTATAGAACAAAGGTGACAAAATGTTTCAAAGGTTTTCAAGAAAAAGCTATAGGAGTTTTATCCTTTCAAACAATCAAATCTCTCTTTTCAATATAGAATCCCTGTCCTTCTAGAAAAACACCTTTGCAACCATCTGAATATCAACTTAAGAGTGAGCTTGAAGAACAAAAAAAAAACAATCAAATAGTATACTCAGTGAATAACTGTCTTTTTCTTGTGGTTGGTAGGAGGTAACCTGTCTTTTTATGCCTTGAAGATATAAGATATCTTTGTTCTTCGATTAGGAAAGGTGAACACACACAATTTTTAGTTCAACACATTCTCTTTTCCCTGTAGGCACTTTTGTTAGCATATCAAACACTCTAGAACAGTTTTAAATAACGGATATTCACACAGCAAAGCACTATTTTTCATATATGGTGATGTATCAGTTTAGATGTGGATAAGCTCCCCCTTGATCGAACCTTAACCCTCATATGCAGCTCAACAGATATATGATGATATATGAACTTAGTCAAACTCAATAATCT
Source organism: Pinus albicaulis (assembly GCA_034641835.2). Taxonomy (NCBI): domain Eukaryota; kingdom Viridiplantae; phylum Streptophyta; class Pinopsida; order Pinales; family Pinaceae; genus Pinus; species Pinus albicaulis. Next base: position 737,471,743 of record CM076574.1, read on the forward strand.
GCCTTATTTAACGCTTTCATTCTTTGCACTCATTCGAATCATATACCCTCAAACTATGCATATCAACCCTTTATAGTTTCCACAACAAGGTTCATGGTAGACAGGGTTTGACCTATTTCATCACGGTCTTTGTATGCAATATCTAGCCTTTTACCACTTCAATATTTTTGAAAAAATCAAGGGCAGTTTCAAAATACCTCTTCAAATTGATGAAAGATCCTTTGAAAAACTCGAGCAAACCTTAGGAGCGGTTTGGAGGTGTGTTGAGAGGTCAACAAGTGCGCGGCACTTTGGATGAAAAGAACGTCGCGCAAGATCATAGATGGGTGGCTTGTCGGGTCGTTGTCCGGCGGCTGTGACCGCGGCTACAGGAGTGTCGTGCGCGCTTGTTGCGCAGTGTGAAAATCACGCCCAGGAGTGCCGCGCAACCTTAAGCCCTGAAAAACTCTGCTGACTTGTTTGAAACTTTATTCTCCGGTCCAAGGGAAATAGCAAGGGGGCCTTGTCTTTCATTTGAAATGCATAGTGGGCAGGAGCAATGGTCTCCAACCTTTATATTTGAAAAAGATCAAACCCTTGGTGACGGTCTTGAAAATTTTCAACAAACCTTTGGTTTTTTAAACCTTTTATAAGCCTGTTCTCCTTTTGAAATGACACAAGCCCTTTTGATAATTCTTGAACTCTGACTGTTTTCTTAATAAAGAGAAAACCGTTTTCCCCTCGATATGTTGTATTTGTAATTTCAAAATATTTTCCACTTGCTTTTCTTTGTATTCCTCAGCTGTTGTATCTCGTGTTATGGGAGCTCCCCTTAGACTGTGGATAAATATTTTGCTGGCCACTGCAAAGTACAAACCCTGTGTTTCCAAAGATAATTTAACCCAAAAATAACAATCTATCTCCAGATTGCTGAACTGATCCCACTTTGGGTTTTTAAAGAGATAAAATTATCTACTATCACAACCTCTCTCTTATAATGATGAAACTGTATTTAGTTGCAACACCTTTCTTGGGAAATGAGCCTAGATTTCCTCCTGTCTACTTATGATAAACCTATTTGAAAGACACCCCTTTTGCAAGTAGAAAGACCAGTACTCCTTTAAAACATACTCATCATTAGTTCTCTGTCTCTGAAATGACACAACTTATCAATCACTATTCAGAACTTATTTTGTTAGAGCTGTGGACTGTTTTGAGATAAGTTTGACCCATTTGAAGCTGCCTAAAATCCATTTTCTTATCCAAAATGTGACAGCAGAGTGTTTTGGCTTGTTTCAAAGGGGAAAATGCCTACCTTGTGACAGTAGCATGCATACTTTGTCCTTAATGAGTTCATAGGACCTGAGAAATGTGCCAAGGTCTTTCTTGCATCTTATGAACCTGTAGATTTATTTGCAGTGCCCTTTGCTGAAGAAGAAATTGAACTGTCACCTCAATATCTTTTATACTTCTGATTTCTTGAATGGCATGCTTGTCTTTGTCATTTGAAAGGAGATGGCTTATCTTCCTTTTGCAATATAAACTAGCATTTTTTCTCTGGGTGTTATGATATGATCTTGTCTGCAGTGTAAATCTAACCAGATGGCAGGTGTTGCTTGGCTGTAGATGCAAAAAAATGCAGTTGCTTTCATGTTAAAATGATGACATGCCTGATTAGCCTGGCATACTTTTCTAGGGTTTTAAAACTCAGATCATAACATGTTTACATCTTTGTGTTGAGGATACAAATATATGAGGTGTGAAATGGCAGCTAGAATTTCTCACAGACATCAAGGCTTTTATTAGCCATTTTCCTCTTAATGAAAACTCTGAAATCACCAACCCTGCTGCATCTGAAGAATACACTTGTCTTTGTGGTGGAGTGTGGATTGCAACACCTGGACTTGCACTAGCGCTTTGAATGATATCAAGATGGCTTATGTCTGGGGGTTGTGTACTACTTGCCTGCTTTTTCTCTATGTTTATCTAGAAACCATAGACTATATTCCACAATCCAACAGAAACATAAGAGTACACAGAGGTCCTTTTTATTGAGTTGTCTTCTTGCTCAGCACTGACTTGAGCCATTCATACTAGCACCCCTACAGAGATGTTTTGTTACAATAGCTTTGATCAATGGAGTCTCTTTTTGTTGCGCCATGATGATGATGCCTGAAACTTCATTTTATCTTCTTTCTTAGGACATAAGACCTAAAAAATCTGCTTTCTCTTGTCTTGAACATTTCTGATCTTAGCCTTGTTTTTGATCATCACTTTCCCCCAGAAACCTTGAGTCATTGTTTCACTGTCTAGTAAAAAACAAACCTGTGCTTACATTCAGTTTGCAATTCTTCAAGTTAACACTGGCCATCGCCCTTTACTTGTAGATGAAGGAGGCGCCTTAACCCTCTGCTTATAGATGAAGGAGGTTCTTGGCCATGACAAATTACAAGTTTGTTTGGCAGTGTTGTCTTTCTTCTACTGTGTTTTCATGCTGAATGAAGCTGCAAGGTCTTGATGAGAAACTCTTTGTCCTGCAGATATATCTCAGGTTCATGCTCACATTGAGAAGCAGTTGTTCTTCTAATGTGGAGTCAAGAATTTTCTACTGAGATGATGACATGTTTCCTGTGCTTGTAGAATCCATAAACAGTATAAAACACCTAAAATCAGCTTGAGATTTATGGTCTATGCAGTGCTGAGACTTAGGGGCGTGTAAGTGGCGCGACTTAGAGCTACGACTAACTTCATTAGCAGAGTGCGAGGTCTGTTATGATTGGTCTGTAGCAGATGGAGGTTTTTTGGCCTTTTGATGGTTGCCAAGGGTAAAATGCCTTAAAGCGCCACTTCCTAACTTAGGGGAGGGTTTTTGAACAGACTTGGATTGTCTTTTTAGAGTTGACAGGCAGACTTAGTATGTTTGAGGTTAGGTAGGATTTGATAATGGGATTTCAACTTGTCATGGGCGAACTGAAAAGGAAGGAGAGCAAAAAAGTTTTATGGGTGTTTTCCCAGCTGGCAAACTTGACAAATTTTAGGATCAGCTGTTGGAAAACTGGGTTGTTGAACTAGTCATCACTAACAAGTAAAAATACTGATGACTAACACTCATCACATCTACATAAAGGAAAATTGTAAACCAATCAGACAACCTCAAAGACGGATGAATCCAAATCTTAGGGAGATTGTTAAAGAAGAATTGCAGAAATTGTTAAATGTCAACTTTATCTATCCTATTTCAGATAGTCAGTGGGTTTATCCTTTAGTAATTGTGCCAAAGAAAAATGGTAAATGGAGGGTATGTATTGACTACCAGGAATTAAACAAATCTATTCTTAAATATCATTTTCCCCTACCTTTCATGGATCAGGTGTTAGATACATTAGCTGGCAAAAAGTACTTCTCATTTTTAGATGGGTTTAGTGGTTATAATCAAATTCAAGTATCACTTGAAGATCAGGACAAAACCACATTTACGTGTCCTTGGGGTACCTATGCTTACCGAGTATTGCCATTTGGACTATGTAATGCACCTGCAACATTTCAGAGGGCAGTACTAGGAATCTTTTCAGATCTAATACATGATTGTGTAGAGGTATATATGGATGATTTCATAGTCTATGGAAACACATTTGAAGAAGCCTTAGCAAACTTGGAAAAAGTTTTAGAGAGATTTAAAGAAGCAAATATTTCACTAAGTCATGAGAAGTGTTTTATGATGTTTACTGAAGGAATTGTTTTGGGGCATCACATTTCAGGGGATGGGATTAGAGTTGATGAGTCAAAAGTTGAAGTCATCTCTAACTTATCTATTCCAAGTTGTCAAAAATATGTTAGGATTTTTCTAGGATTTATAGGATATTATCGAAGGTTTATAGAAAACTTCACCAAGATAGCATCTCCACTTTTCAAATTACTTACCAAGGACTGTGAATTCAAGTGGAATCCTGATTTCCAGTTAGCCTTTGAGACCCTGAAAACAAAAATCTCTGAAGAACCTATTTTAAGGGGACCTAACTGGAAGTTACCTTTTCATATTTCAACAGATGCCTCAGATACATCTTTAGGAGCAGTATTGGGACAAAAAGACTTGATTCCTTATGCCATCTACTATACAAGTAAAAATTTGACTCCTTCAGAGTTAAATTATACTGTAACTGAAAAAGAGTTCTTAGCTGTTGTTCATACCATAAACAAATTCAGACACTAAATAACAGGCTATGAAACTTTTGTTCACACAGATCACTCTGTAATTAAATATCTAATGAACAAATCAATTACTAATGGCGGAGTCATAAGATGGTTATTGCTTTTACAGGAATTCAACATTACCATTCTAGTAGGCCTGGGAAACAAAACACAGTGGTTGATTTCCTATCTAGACTCCAAAACATCAAAGACAATACTCTAGTTGAAGATCAATTCCCTGATGAATATCTTTTTTCAATTTCTACTCAAACTCCTTGGTTTGTGGCATTGCTAATTATTTAGTTTCAGGGAAATTTCCTTCAATAATGAATGCAAGAGACAAAAGAAATATCATTTATGACAGTGCAAAATATTCATGGGTTGCTAATGAGTTATACAAAATAGGTCCAGATTTTGTCATTAGGAGATGTGTTCGGGAAGATGAGATGCCTGAGATCCTCAAGGCATGTCATGATGAACCTTGTGGCAGACACTTTGTTGATAAAAGGCCAGCTTATAAGGTCCTTCATTTAGGATACTATTGGTCATCCCTTTTTAAAGATGCTAAAGAGTATGTCAAAATGTGTGACAGTTTCCAAAGGGTAAGGAAACCTTCTCCTTCAGGTGAGATGCCATTGCAGCCTCAGGTACATATTGAACCTTTTGAGAAATGGACTTTAGATTTTGTAGGACCTATTAGTCCTCCATCAAGACAAAAGAAATATATATTAGTTTGCACTGATTATGTTACCAAATGGGTAGAGGCCAAGCCATTACTTTCTGCTACTGAATTATCTGTAGTTAATTTTCTTTTTGAGGATATTTTTACTCGTTTTGGTGTCCCAAGAGAAATTTTTACAGATCAAAGAGATCAATTCACATCAAGGCTAGTAGAACAAATGATGGAGAGGTACAAAATCAGACACAGAAAATCTACTCCCTATCATGCACAAGCAAATGGTCAAGTGGAATCTACTAATAAGGTCATTGAAGGGATCCTAACAAAGACTGTTCATTTACATAGAAGAGATTGGGCAGACATGCTTCCCAAAGCCTTGTGGGCCTATAGAACTACATGGAGAAGCACAACAGGCCATACTCCTTATGAACTTGTTTATGGAAAACAAGTTTTGTTTCCCATAGAGTTTCAGATTCAAACTTTTAAAATGGCAGTTCAGCTAGGACTTGATCTAACAGAGGCACAAAAGCACAGATTGGAGTAGATTAATGAATTGGATCAGACAAGATGCAGTCCAGAAAACAAGTATAGTCCAGCAACAAAGGACTAGATGGCATGATAAGTACATCAAGGAAAAGAAATTCAAAGAAGGTGACTGGGCCCTCTTGTTTGATTCAAAGTTCAAAGATTTTCAAGGTAAATTCCAAACACATTGGCTTGGGCCATATGAAATTATGAAAATTTTTGACAATGGAGCAATAAAAATCAGGACAATAGATGAAGAGAAGGTCACTTTTCTTATAAATGGTCATAGATTGGAGCTGTATCATAAGCCACTTTCAAGAGAAGAATTTGTCAGAGATTCCAGGAAAACAGTGATGTGAAGTTAATGAAGAAGAATTCTTCTTCTTCATCAACTTAATTGAATTTTCTGAATTCAAATGCAAAAAAAAAAATTTAAAAATAAATAAATAAAGTATAAACATGAAAAATAATCACTAATTAGCATGTTTATACAAAAAAGATAAAGTGAAAATCAGAATTCTTCTGACACTTTAGCTTTTCAATTTTTATTTTTTTTTCTGAACTTAGCTATCAAAAAATCATAAGTGCAGACCCATTTTATATATCATATTCCACTTATGATCCATTTCACTCCATCATGTCTCATTTCAGTCATATTTCATTCACTCCATTCCATGGTTCACCTCATTTTCATCTCATATTTTTAACTTTGATCTCTTTCTGCAATTGAGTATTACAAATCATAAGTTGTAGACCACTTTTTATGTTTCATTCCACTTCACATTTGTGATTCATTCCATTCCATTATGTTTCACTTCACTCATGCTCCATTCCACCATATTTCATGACCCATTTTAATTCATTTTATACAACATTCCATCCATGTTCAAATCATTTCATTCCATGTTTCAAAGTATTTACAGGTATATTCTGCAACCAGACATTCTGCAGCCAGACATTCTGTAGCCAGACATTCTGCAGCCAGATATCCTGAAGGCAACTATCCAGCAACCACTTGTTCAGCAGCAAATTGATCCTGCACACCTATGTCAACAAGAAAAATCAAAGGGATTATGAATACTGAAGGATCAATGATTTTCAAAGGAAGACAAAGCATATTAAAACCACAAAAATCAAAGGAAAGGCTAAGGTAAAGTTGTGAAATTATTATGATAACAGATTATGAAAGTTATAGTATGGTTAAGTCATGTATGTTTCATAAATTTATTTTGATTATTCGTGTTGATCAAGCCTATTAAGCCTATCATAAACTCCTTGGACAAAAATACCTTCCATTCCACCATATCAAATCATCATTTATTAAAAATTAATGGTTAGTACTGAAGTGACCTATTAGGTCACGTCACTAACCCGAAGTATTCAGTGATGATTTTGAAATTCTCACGAGATTTTTCTGCGATCTTTTCCTCCATGACAGCTCTCAAACTCATTAATTCGTGTAAATCACCCTCACCGTATTTCACTCATCCCATAACCACTTCATGTCATCTTTCCGTAGCCAATTCCTGCTGCAAAAACAGAGAATTCATCTTTGGGGTGAAAACAACTCTCTACAGCCATTTTTACCGTGAATAGAAGAGTAGTAACGGAGCAGTAAATTGAAGGTTGAGAAAAGAAGCCATAGGTCTCATTGTAAGGTCCGAACCAGTCGGAACCAAATACTTAGAGGGTTACCCACAGATTAGAGAAATGCTACAGCAGGTTGGGTGGTTACAGTTTTTGGAAAAGCTCAATGGTTTTCATAAGGAAGTAACCAAGACATTTGCATGGTCATTCAATGGATCATAAGTTGAAATAAGAGATTTCAAGTTCTCTATTATAGAATCCTTCATTGCAGAAGTAGCAGAATTACCAAGGCAAGGTGAACGATGGTTAAAAAACAAGTAATTTCACAATGAGGCATGGAGGCAGATGCTCAAAACACCAGGTATGGATATTTCATTTTTTAAGAAGGGCATTCCTAGCTCAGCACTGAAGAATAAATGGCGAAATATGTTGCTCATTTTGCAAAAGTTTATAACTTGTGAGGGAAGGTTTGGTACCCTATATGTTTATCACATTCGGCTTATGATGCATTTCCTAGATGAAGAAATCAATTTACCATTTTTCTTACTTCATAGCCTAAAGAGAATGGTTTCTAATGTCCAAAAGAGGGTCCAATTCTTGGAAACCACCTTGTATCACCATGGTCTAGTTAAAATCCTGATTGAGCATCATTTGAGAAAGGTGGGAGACAATTGGGATGAGTTCCTAGTGAGGAATCACTTTGAAGAACCCAAGGAATCTCCATCTGAAGGCAAACTTGCAAGAAGAAGCAGGAGAGGGAAAATTTCCAAATCTGTTGAACTTAAAACTGGTAAGTCCATACAAGAGGACAGTGAGGAGATTATCTCTGAGAAATTGGTTGAAATTAAGAAACATCTTAAAAAGGAAAAGATAATATGAAATTATGCTAAGGAGAGAGGTGAGGGACCATATAAACTAAGACGAAGCCATAGGCTTAGAGGCATATTGAAGAAGACAACAGTTAAGCAAACAGGCATCATAGACATTGAAGATGAAGAGACACCAACTGATAGATCTCCTGAGTACCAGTACGAAGAGGATCTTGATGAAGGAACTCCGGAGATAGACCCAGCACAACAACAAATCTATAATTATGTTGAGTCATTAGAAAAGAGAGCCTCAGAAAGCAGAGGAAGAACTCCTAGCCCACCAGGATTTGCAATTGAAGTACTAAGAAGAGACAAATATGAATTAAAAGTACTCAATAGGCATATAAAGAATGAAAATGAAATTTTAAGGGAACAAGTCAAGCTGAAGAGTAACATGAACACAACTCTCTCTCTCTGCAAATGGAAAAATTGTACAAGGCTAGTGAAAAGCTGAAGAAGAAAAACAAAAAGTTGAGCAGGGCACTTATAAATTTGAGATTCAAGTTGGTCATAAGGAAACCTAGGATGCCATTGAACACCAAGCAAAGAAGAAAAAGGAGGCTAGATGTCCTAGTAGAAGTTTCAGAATACATGGATTGATTGCATGAGGACATGCAAAATTTTTGTAGTGGGGGTATGTTGAGCCCCAAAGATGTCCTTTTCTTTCACCAAATTTCACTTCATTTCCTTTGTTCTTTATCAATTATAGGCTTAAAAGATCAATAGGATTGATTAAATTCACTTTAAGAATGCATACAATGACTGACTTGCTATACTTTTATGGTTTTTTTGTTGTAGTAATTTTTTACTAGAATTAGCTATAGAATGCAGCCATTCTGTAGCTAGTCGCCTATTCCGCAGCTATCTTCATGTTCACATAGGTTACAGGTGTCACTTAAAGAAAAAACACATATGGTTGAATTCCATAACTCACCTACATCATTCCTTGCCCTCTACGAAGTCTGAGCAAAAATCTGCAAGTGGTTATGCACGTGGAGGAAACTCAAACTAAGAAGTAAAGTCCTACCAAGACAAGGACTCTACAGATGTCTTTAGCAAAGTACGAGGCCTCCACAAGAGTTCTAATTTGATTTTAATTGAAAAATACACTTATCCCTATTTCTTCTCCAGGGAAGTTATGTATTTCTCATATAATAATAACTCGAGAAACCGAGAGACAGTTAGTTAGTTGATGTTTTACTGTTAAGTTGTCCAAGACCGTAATACTCTGTTTTTGAAGTGTTTTCCTTTAATGAAAGAAGAACAACTTTAATACATTATCTGAAGCAATATTGAGGAAATTCATGTGCTAATCCGGTGGTAGAGGGCCCCTACTTCCCGAGAAGCTCTATGCATATTGTTTAGATAAGTAACTTTAGCTCTGTTTCGTTCCTAATTTAGGCAGTTTTCTTAACTTTATGTTTTATGCTCACTTTCATCAAATGTTACAGCCAGTCTTGTTCTTATGAATTGTTCCAAAATATCACTAAAACTGAATGAGGTAGAGCTGTAGTATTTCAGATATTAATTGCATTTTAGTTCAGTTGTAGTATTTCAGAGATTAATTCCATTTTAGTTCAGCTGTAGTATTTCGAAGGTTAATTGCATATTAGTTCGGTTTTGTTTAATGTATTTTGAGTTTTATTAGCTAGTTGTATTCTAGTTTTGTTACACTAGACTTAAATGCCTTCATTATTTACAAATTTCTCTTGCTCTTAATCTGTGATAATACATCATTATCATAGGAACAAGAATTGGTAATGTCATTTTGAAGTCTTGACTGTTCTGCAATTTCTCATAATTTTACAAACTTGCCTTTTTCCAAAAATATTCCAAAAGATTTCTAACCCTTGAATAAGGCTTAATAGTGACATTTTGAGTTGCGGAATGGATTAATTTTAGTGTCATAAGTTAATTTAGAGTACGGTTCCTTACTATGTTACAGATAATCTTTTCCAAATGTGTTCCAACAAATTTCTAACCATGGATGAGATTTTCTCTGTGATAATTGTAAGTTGTTGTTTACTTAGAAGACCCTCATTTCATTAAACTTATCCTTTCTCAAGTTGTTCCAACATAATTCTAGTGAAATGAATTAGACTGAGTTAATGTTATGAGTTATTTTTCTTGTCAAAGTTTTGCAATCTGTGAATTTGCATTTTCTCTTCTTAGGTGCCATACATAGTTTAGAATAGATTTTGCTATGTTTTAGTGTGACCAACAACTTCTCTTTGCCAACAACTTAGTTCTTTTCCTCTTAGCACAAAAACACAAAACCAAAAACACTAGAAAAACGCTAAACACAACAAAGTAGGAAGCAGATACCTAGGCACATATAGTGCACTTCACTTCAACAGTTTACTAGCCCTGGTTGACAATTTATGACATCAATTTAGGAACACTAAGTTGAGTAGATAGGTATCTGGGTGGAAGAAACTTGGCAGGATACTTGCATCATGGGGCAGCAAGGAGTGCGGATGCATTATGATGATATGATCATTATGTTTTCACCACATGATTTGTATGATGGAGATATGAGGAGGCAACAAACACTTTTGTTCCTTCGGAGGTTCTTGGGAAAGCATGGGCAGATTTTCTCTCACACTTTCCCTGATGTTGCAGGGGTAGGAGATGGCACTATCATGGTGCAAGGAGACTACTCCTTAGCCTTAGATGATCTGGAAGTACTTCCACTTTGGAAGGAACTTCTTGTATATAGCAGCATTATGGGAGGAATCTTTGACAATGATCATGTCAAAGAATGGAGTTATGAGTTGGAAGGAGCCTATATGCATAGGCCAACAGCGTTGTCACTTTGGAGCTTGGACTTATTGAGGGAGTGTCCCCTGGATCACTTCACATTGGATGCACTTGGTGGACAAGGAGGAGGTAAGAATGATGGAGTAGTGGATGGAGACATCTATTACTGTGATATGTTCTTCTTGACTTGGGTTTCCAAGCATAAGAAGGAGGATCTTCATGCAGCATATGGTTCATTCCTCTTCATGGGAGTATGTCATACCACTATGGAGGACTTATTTATGGATCCTAACATCATCTTACTTTCATTACATGGTAAGAACTTTGTTTTTGCATTTATTGATTGTCCAACACAATTTTTCCATGCTCTTACCATTTCTTTGCAATGCATTGCTCCAAAAAGGGGCAAGCTTTCCTTTGGGCTGCATGGACCATTTTTGGCCAACTATCATGATGGAGACAGCCATCTATTGTATGACCTTGGGAAAGTGTTTGGTTACTTATTGTATGCTCATATGATACACTCAGCCATTTACTATTTACTAGTAGATGTGATGACTTACACAACTAGCCATTTGTCAAGAAACAACTTGCCATGCTATTTTCTGAAGCTGTAGTGGGGAAGATTGCACTGTGACCACTTTGGAAACTGTTGGTACCTTCCAGCACCACATGAAACCTTAATTATTCCCTTCATTTTTATGCTAACCATGATCCCATTTTCTGATATTGTTCTTTATTTTATGAGGAGCATGATTGGGGGAGAAACACATTGGGTGGATGTGTTCTTTGGGAAGGAGGATTCCCAAACTTTTTGCATTACATGTTCTAAGGGGAGCATGGGAGGAGATATGGCCACCACATCAAAATATTTGTTTATTTATGAGGAGGGCCACGAGATGGATGGGATGCCATATGGTGGTGATTTCTTATCCATCATATATGAGATGGTTTGGGCCAGCTTGTTTCACAACATTGGGGGAGGGATCTTATGAGATCTAGTTTCCTTCTTGCCACTTGAGGGCAACATTATTGCAGCCCAAGATCAGAAATTTCTCTACACTTATCTTAAGTGGAGAGGAGGACAGCTTGGGGTAGGCTACTTTTTCTACCATGTTCAGATTTTCAGCCCACCTACTTTGCAGGAGCTTAAGGTGGAGGAGGATTTTCAGGAGTTGCCATGTTGGGAGGTAACTCATTTGGTATGGATGATTGCTTGGGGATGGGAGATTCACATGGGGATGGTAGATCCTAATTTATATCAGACCCCATGCCTCAAGAAGGCCTTAAAATAGCCCATTGTTGCCTCCATGTACATTTTACTTTCACATGATGATAACTATTTGGGATGCACACCAAAGGCTAGCTTGCATACTTGGGAGGAACAAATTGGAGGTGTATTGATGAGACAGCATCTTGATCCTTGGAGGATTTTATCATATGAGGATGCTACAAAGGAAGGAGAGGAGGCTCTTCAGTTCTATCCTTGCAGTTGCTTGAGGACAAGCAACATTTGGGAGGGGAGGACTGTAATATTCCAAAATTAGCATACAGCTAATTGGAATATTGATTTTTGTTGTTTGCACTTAGGAGATGAATAAATGGGTAAGGAGACCCATACATTTCATAAATGGAAATAAAATCCCTCTTGATGTGAAAAGGGATCATAAAAATAATTGGATCTAGCACTCTCATGTGTGGAAAGGGACATTTGCATGTGGACAAAGTCAAGCTTCACCAAGTCAACGCATAAATGTAGGAGGAATGGATCAGCAATAAAAATAGCTCAGTATGAATGAGGTTCATCCTAAAATTTATATGTGAGCTGGATTGAAGACCCTTAGGTGTGAAAAGGGCTGAAGCAGGTTGAAGAGGTCAACCTTGACCAAATCAAACAACGCAGTTTTAGAGGAGTGGCTCTATTGAAGGCACAACGCAGTTTTGGAGGGAGATTGTTTGTGTGATGGTGAAAACCCTAATGAGTGGGACCCAAGGTGAGAAGGCTCACTTATTTTATAAGGAAGAGGATGGCAGCCATTTGAGGTTAGCTTCTAAATTATTTTTTCATGTCTGCTTAGAATTTTGCTCTCTTTAGTTGTTTAGCTAAGATTGCTAGTGTTGTTTAGCACTAAGGTATTCATGTTCAAGAATTCCTTTTCTTCCCTTTGAGTATCTATTGGGAGAGACCTGATCTATCATTCCACACATCTGGCATTGGTGCCAAGCTTCAGTCATCAATTTCAGTGCAGTTTCTGCAGGAGGTTGTGTTGAGTTGCAGGGTGTTGTACTGGAGGGTTGAGAAACCCACTTTCTGAGTTGGTTTTGCATAGGAGGGAGGTTTCCTTCTATTGGAGGATCAGTTTGGAGGGTTCTTGGGATGTTTTCAGATCTTTGGTAGTATTCCAACACATTTCCATCACCTACATCATTATTCCATTCTATAATTTCATTATTTTTGGAGGGCAGTTTTCAACAATGTCTTTGTGGCTCTTTTGAGGAGTTTTCCCGTGATTGGAGGGTTGATTATTCCATGGGGGAAGACCTTTGAACAGATCTACATCATATATATATTCTTACAGCCTTATATACTCCTGTGCTTCATTTTTCAGTGATTATTCAGTCATATTGCTGAAGATCACCATTTGTAATCAGGGTGTATTCCTAGAAACCCTTCTCGGGTTCTCTAGCTTTTGTATAAAGGAGACTAGATCTAATTTTTCTGAGCCATATTGTTTAATATAATATCAGATCTCTTTGTCTCTGCTATTCATTTTTACATACCCTCATTAGACTGCGTAATCTCTTTTATGCAGAAATTTCTGTGTTGTTGTGTTTGGGGTTTTAGCCTTTTTTAGCAATCCTAGGTGTGGGAGGTCTGTTTAACCCACCTAGTTTGATTTGTTTCAGCGCTATTCTTGGATTTAGGTTGTATATTTTCTGATATAAAGGATCCAAGACTTTATTTCATTATTTATAGAATATATTTTTGAAAACGCGTTTTTTATGCATGCATGGTTGAGTAGTCCCAGTTGGGAATATTACAAAATCTAAGACAAGTAATTAGTCATCTAAACAGGTAAAAATTACTGATGACTAACATATTTGACATTGCAGCAACATTAATAATATATTCTCCTTTTTGGCACTGATTCACATGCTTACTTGTGGTGATGGTACTAGCTGTCTAATATTTTACTATGTTGTACGGGTGCTTTCATGCATGCAATTGATTATGAACTAATTCACAGTGGTTGCATGTAATTTTTCTCTTGAATCAGTGTTTATTTGTTCCTTGCCATGTCAGTGATCTATTGTGAACTACTTTTCAGTTAACTTCTGGCGTGTTTTCTTTCATGTATGTCTAACTAGTTTTTCGGCTCACTGATCCCACTCACGGCATACCCCCCTTTTATTTTACTGCTTGTTAGGGTCCCATGATTTGGACGATTGGCGAGCCAAATGACGATGTAACATCAAACCAAGCTTTGGAGCCCAAGGACCTAGCCTTCCTGGACTCAGAGAGGGCTCTCTCTATATGTGTAAAAGATGTCGGTGTGTTTGCTTATGGTGTTCTGATATTAGGCTAGTTATGAAGTGAGTTTTTTATTTTTTTTTGGTTTTTTAAGTTCATGAGGGATAAAACTAATCAAAGACATAAACTGGATAACAAGATGTAGATAAACTGGGCTATGGGGTCAAACAGGTCAAGGAAGCTATGAGATGATGATGTAAGGCTGCTGTAGGGCCGATTTGATTCACGGTAGAAGGGATCTTTGGGAAAAATGGAGTAAATGAACATCAAGTTGGTGAAAGACAAGGGATTTCAAGTGTAACTAGTTGATAGCAGACATAAACATGTTATAGCAAGCCATTAATCATGTTAAATGTAACTATGAGCTAATTAATACATAGAAATCAAACATTCCAACCATACATAGAAGTATAAGACCCTCTAACTTTGGGAAATGGCTATCAGACTTTGGGGAAAACACATAAGAAGGACTAACAACTCATAAAACTATGCCGAAACGCCTAAACACAGTCTTTAAGTTATTGGGCACTTGGACAAACAAGCTTTCATAGTTTTAGGCAAAGGGCTAGATTGGGACTAGGCCTCCTTGGTTCAACAAGATGATAAACTAATCAGTCAAAGAGATAGTTTCATGGAAAGAACTATGGACAGCTTATAGGTAAGCAGGGCACACCATACATCCTACTCAACATGCATAGAACTTGTAAATAAAACTAGCAAACAGTATCCTTATGTTACTAAAGAGCAGTTAAGGATTCTTTAGTATAACTAAGGAAGAAGAAAACATCAAGCTATGAAGATTCAGGAACTTTGAGGTGCCACCATGGGCATATCTCAAAACTAATCTCTACTGATCTATAGCAGCAAGAAGCATGTATCATGAATGAAAACTAGAAGACAACAACAAAGCAAGAAAAACTATACCATTCTACCATGTCATGGAATCCATCAACAATCCTTCATCATTCCTCAAAAGCATCCAAGAGGCAGTCCAAAAATCATAACACAAATATGTTCTTCAAAACTCATATGACCAATGTATTAATTCTTCTCTCAAGTTCAGCCTCTTTTTTACAATGAAACCCATGGAATAAATAGGCTTGAGGAAGGAAAACCTCATGGGGCAACTAGCTATCCCATTGGCCAAGTCAAAATATCTAAACTTGTCCTTGAGGCTTTGCAAAGCCCAAGGCACAAAATATCCCATAAAATATCTAAAAACTACTAAAAACGGAAATTATATTGACTTTACATCATTTCCCAAGTATAAAAATAGCTTAACGCACATTTGGGAAAAGCAGATTTTTGAGGTTCAAAAATTACAAAAATACTTCATATTTATGTCTGA
This sequence comes from Pinus albicaulis, assembly GCA_034641835.2. Taxonomy (NCBI): domain Eukaryota; kingdom Viridiplantae; phylum Streptophyta; class Pinopsida; order Pinales; family Pinaceae; genus Pinus; species Pinus albicaulis. The sequence continues at coordinate 737,487,210 of CM076574.1, forward strand.
AAAAAGTCCCCTGACTTGCTGGAGGCAATTGGCAGCCTTCCCGGTGTCGAAATGAGGCTCATGATGGCTCGTTGGAAAGATATTTGTGTCTACTTTCTGGCGCAAATAAAATCATCTCAATCTGAAGCTTGGAAGTTATCCAAAACTGTACCTGTGTGTAAAAAACCAGGAAATAGCATACTGCTGATATGGCGGGTAGAATGTGCAAAAAGAGGGCATTTTTTGCCAATTTGAGGGGGCGAATGATCTCCAAATGCTCTGAAAATCGCTGGAGACCTACTCATAGAATTATGGCATCCATCGGTATCATCCCCCTCTCTTGACAACTCCTCAAACTGAAATGGCGAAATTATGAGTTTTCGACCAAAAACCCTAAAAATGCCAAAAAACAAAAAGTTGCCGAAAAAGGCCCAAAATTGGCATGCATGACCCTCAAGGGTCCATAGCAACATGCTCCGAAGCTGAGGCCAAAATATCAAGGGCTGATATGCTTTTCCCTTCTTTCCGTGCTAGGCGCTTCCCCATTGCCTTCTTCAATTTTTCTTGGGCTGCCTTTAGTTTGCGCCGGGCAAACTGATTCAGCTTTTGGAAGTGATGTGTCCTCTTCCTCTGCAGCTCTAAATCTCTATTTTCCCTCTCAAGCTTCATTTCCAAATGCTTGTTAGCTCTTTCAAGCCAAGCCTCTTTGTTGTCTTCAATTTCCTGCTCAAGGAGTGCAGTGAGAGGAAAGGCTTGGAGCTGGGCTTGCTCTTCTGCTCTCTGCTTTTCCAAGGCTCTTTTAAGCCCAATGGTCCTAGGCCTCTTCCGCCTAGGCTGGTCTTCCTCCTCCTCCTCATCAAATTCTCCAATGAGCTCTTCTATTCTTGCTTGCGCCTTTGTTGCCTCTTTCTTATACTTAATCGCTCGTGCCTCATGAACAGCTATGTGCACATTCATTTGTTTGTTTTCAATCTCCAAGAAGTGGTTGAAATTCCTTGCCCTTTGAAGATCCTCCTCTAATGCCTCAATTTTCCCTTCCTTATGGATTAGGAGATTTTCAAGAAGGCGGGCCTCATTATCACTGTCATCACTTTGGATAGGGATGACAGCTAATTCACCTCCATGCTTTTTACTTTCTCCAACTTTGCTTTTACCTTTGAAAGCCAATCTGGCGCTTTTCCTCCTTGGCATGCTAGAAGGTGTCCTTTTGGGCGATTTCCTCTTGCTAGGAACAATCTTTGTCACTGTTAGGGTGGCAGCTTTAGTCCTTCTTTTCCTTGCTGTGCTAAGCTTTGTTATTTTGAGAGGAGGAGTAACAACTGATTTACCTTTGACATCTTTTTGAATTGGCTGCTGGATATCTTCTCCTGGCTGTTCACTTGGCTGCCCCTGTTCGCCAACATTAGCTTTCTGTTCTTCATCAATGTCTTGTCCAATTTGTGGCTCAGGAGGTATCTCAATTTCCTGCCCAACCTGCTGTTCTTCATCTTGCACCTGTTGCTGTTCCTCATCATCTAACTGCTGTTGTTCCTCATCATGGACCTGCTGCTATCCCTCATCATGGATCTGTTGTCCTTCAGTTTCTGTTTGATGTTGTTCCTCATCATAGACCTGATGTCCTTCATCATCTATCTGCTGCTGTCCCTCATCATCTATCTGCTGCTGTCCCTCATCCCTTTCCTCTTGTTGTTGTTTACTGCCCTCTCCTTCCTCCTGTTGACTTGGTTGTCCAGTAGTCATTCTGAGCCTTCTAGGAGTAGGCCTCCTGGACAAAGGTACCGGGCGATGGATAGGCTGAGTGGGAAACACATGAACAGGAGGGACAGTAGAGAAATCTGGATGGCTGATGAATAAATCCCATGGAACCTCTTTCTTCTCTAGCTGGTATAGGAAGATAATCTTGATCAAAGAATGATGAAAAAGAGAAGGGATTTGCTGAGGTGGGGCCTTCTTTTGGACAGTAGATTCCATTTTCTCTATGCTCTTGAACAAAAAGTAAGGGAGGTTTAGTTGCCTGCTTCTAGTAAAGTGCATCAATAAACAGACATGATAGGCATATATTCGATCAAACCTCCCTTCACAAGTGAAATATTTCATTATGACTTTCATAGGCGGAGCATAGCTGTCAAGGAGATATGAAAAAGGGAAAATAGCAGTGACAGCCTCTCTATGTTCAGGCTTGATGAAAGGTTTGTAATCTTCTAAGTCAAGATGAGCTTGTTTGAACCATTTTTCGCCATGGTACGGAATCTTGGTGGCCTTGGACACATACCTTGGAGAAATTTTGAAATCAAGACCCGCCACTTGGAAGTGTTTTTCTTTGAATCTCAGGGCGCACAAGTGTGATAATGGCGAAAAACTCTTGACTTCTTCTATCTTCTGGCAGAAATCAAGGCAGCCTACTTCATGGAAATTGAAAAGTACAGATGGATGAGCATTAATCTCTTCTGTAGAGATGGGCTCATATCTTTTATGTGGACCGCTCCTGCTGTCTTGTCTTGGAGGCATTTTGACTTGAATATGCTTTGGAAGAGGTAAACTGCCTTCACTGTATGTAAAATGTCCTGTTGGAGTCAAACTGTGTCACTTTACTGCTTTGACAGATAGACAGTGAGATTTGGATGTCTTGCAACAAGTTTTTTGTAATACACAACTTCTGCTTTCCTTAAAACCAGCCTTCTACCTTTGAATGTACCTCAGCCAGGCAAAATTTCTCAATAGGATACCATATAGTAAAGAGGAGATAGACTGCTGAGTAATTTTCCTGTGCACAGTGTTAAAAAGTCACCTTTTCTTGTGAATTTGTTAGAGGCCAATCAACACATTTATATCTATGTCTCCAAGGTAAAATCCAATCATTTAAACCCTGCTCTTCAGAAAGTGGTCTTCCACTTTGAAAATATCACAGTCAACAACTCTTCAATATGATATAATATAGTGGAAATAAAGGACAGACTGTATGAGGCATGATGTATACAATGTCAAAGTTTCCCTGCTTGGTAATTTTTGGAAGTTAACAACACATCTTTGTATCTCTGCCTCAAGGTAGAATTTCAATGATTAACAACCCTGCCTTGTATAAGTGTGCCAACAATCCACTAATCTTGCATCTATTGCAAACCACCATAAATATGTTTAGACAGTCAATACACAGGACTGGAGAAAAAATGACAGAGTTCAGAAGACTACAAAGTTTTTATGGAGAAACTATGTGAGTTTTCTTTTTAAAACAATCAAGAGCCCCTTACATATGTAACCCTAGCCTTTGTAGAAAAAATCCTTTGTTCCACCTGACATCCGCTTATCAAACCAGCATGAACACCCAAAGTCAACCAAGCAGCTACACAGCGAAAACTGTCTTTGTATGAGGAGCAGGAGCAAACTTACCCTGTGGTCTTTCAACTTATAAACAGCTCTTTGTTAAAAACCCCTTTTTCTGAGTGCACTTCACTGTTTTAATAGTGTGGCAATGTTTTGAGAACAGTGTGAAATGTTTTTCTTTAGACCTAAGCCTTGTCTTTATAACAAAATCTTCCTCTGCCCCTTTATAGGTTTCTTTTGAGGTAGCAGTCAAAGATCTTGTAACCAACCAACTTCCCTTTAATCAAAACACAATTCTTTGTAGTAAAAACCTCTGTCCTTTGATTATTTTGAAGATGAAACAAGCTGCTCTTAGTTTCAAAACCAACCTTTTCCTGTAGGTGTCCTAAATAACATTACTAGCATCTTATCACAGTCTCATACTTAATCATCATACAGTCAAAACACCGTTTTTTTCTGAAAAGGTGACAGGGTTTGAGAGTTCTGTATGGTGTGGTATGAGAAATCTGGAGAAGTTTAACACTCAGTTCTTTCTATAGGCACCCTCAGCAGTGAATTTTCCTTTCAAACACAGCTTCAAACTATGGGCATTTTCATAGTAAAATCATTTGCCGGTTATGGTGATATATCAAAAAACAAACCAGGACTAGCCGCTCTTTGATTTGACTTTGACCTTGATAGACAGCTCTTGAAATGTATGTCAATATGTAAATGTGGTCGAACTCAGCAATTTATCCCAACCCTTACTCTCACACCACAGTTTGAAATAGGCCTTTTAAACCTCCCTGTCAATTAGCAAATTTTTGAAATCGAGGGGAAAATATATAGGAATACCTTCAATTTAGATGAAAAAACCCTTGGGGAGGGCTGGAGTAGCACAGGAGGTCCTCTAAGTATGCGCGGCACTCCTTCAGAAAAGAACGGCGCGCAGTTTACCAACGGTGGCCCTGTCGGGTCGGGCAGTCGGGTTGTCGGGCGCCGTGTACAGGCGCGTCGCGCCAACACTGACCGCTCGTTGAAAAAGTCCGCCAGGCGCGTCGCGCGGGTTTCCAGGCACGGCGCGCGGTCAAAAATAGTGCAATCTTCTGAAATTTCGACCCGATCTTCCTTGTTTCGATGCTATGGAGGCACGGAGATTTGTTTGAACTTTGAAAACAAAACACTCACTCTCCTACTTCACTTCTTATGTTATTTCAAAAATCTTCAACGGTCACTTTCATCGTTTACTTGCAATGCAAAAAAGAACTCACGGTTGGCCTTTTAACACAGCAAAGTCTCTTTTTCAAACAGTGGTATCTCTTCCCATATTTTTTCTTTATTGAAAATCAAATAGCAGGGTGCTTCGAATTGTTTTATGGGGAAACTGCCTTCTTTAGTAATATTGAACTTATCATTTCAATAACCTTTCGACCATCTTTGCCACTGTGTTTAATGGTGCTGGTGATATTTATGATGCAAAGCAACCCCTCTTAAAACCTGTCAAGAAAATACATGAATACTGACTTGTTTCTGAAAGGACAGATTTGTTTTGTCAACCTGTTTTGACAGTCTCAATTTTTTAACAGCTTCCTCAACCTTTTCTCTAATGCAGGTGTCAAACTTGCTGGTCTTTTTGGACTTGATCATAGTCCTCTATTTTGAGAAAAGTGCCTCCTTTCAACATACTTCTTTGCTTATATCATTTATGAGATCTCTGTCTTTTTTTAATAATGAGAAAGTTGTATTTGTTTTAAAACTCCCAAAACACTGACAATCTATCAGAACCACTTCTTTGTCTATTCATAACTGGTATACTTATTTACAATGTTGAAACACAGTTACCATTTGCTTTGACTAGTGCATTGGTCTTTTTGCAAGAGAACCATTCCAAAGCTCAACTCTGTCCCCTGCTTTGACACTTTAGGTGATATTTTAACAAGGAAAAACCATCCAAAATCTGTCAAAAAGCATTTAAAAATTGTTTTGTTACTTAACAGGAGATGGCCTGTGCTCTTCCAACTTGTTTGATAATTTCTGCTTCCAGGCGATTTATGAGCTCCTTCTTTGATTGTAAGTGCTCTATTTTGTTTGTATCCAGTCATACCATATTTCTTTGCTTACTTGAAAGGCGCTCCTTTAGATTTTTGGCATGTGACAGTGGGGTATTGTTTGACCCTTTCCCTTAAGGAAACTGCCCTTTTTGTATCAATGACCAGTATATATTCAATATTGTCTCCTGTCCACTATAGGCACAGTTTGACAGACATTTTCATATGAATAGGAAAAGCAATACTTTTGAATTAGAAACACTATCTTTTACCTGTGTACAGACTTTTGTTTTCTTTCATTGTCTCTTTCCACTGCATATTTTGACCAATCAGTTTTCAAAAACATCCAATGCCTTGGCCATCTGCTCATGAACGAAGGATGCCCTTCACTAGGCAAAGTATCTGAAGATTGTTTGACAAATCTGTTTGACACAGATTTTCCTTGGATGTGATGATAAGCAAACAACTTGAAAAACATCAATACTAGCACTTCTGCTTGCAATCATCACTGTGCTTCAGAAAAACCCTAGCCAAAGTGTCACTGTCTTCCTGCACTGCTCTGAGGGTGACTGAAATGTCATCATTTGCTTTAGTCAACTCATGACAAATTTTTGAAAGATAATCTCTGTGACTATGGAGGTCAGCACCCTTTTGAAAAACAAACAACTTTTCTTCTACCTAGGTGATGACATGATCTGTCAGCATCTCTTCAATTTGGTTTTGTGGGGAAAACAAGCTTCCTATGTTTAGAATTTTTTTTACTCATGATATGCCTTTCTAAAGTTTAACAATTCATATGATTTGAAACTTCAAATGACCTCCTTTATCAGACCAAACTCTGTCTTCCTTTGAACTTGCATATTTCAAATTATATCCCTATTATGATCATCACTCACATTCATAAAACCTGGAGATATTGTTTCACTATTCAGTAAAAGGCAAACATGGACTTTTGCAATCTTCGAAGTCAATACTGGCCAGCGCCCTCTGCTTGTAGATGAAGGAGGCGCCCTAACCCTCTGCTTGTAAATGAAGGAGGTTCTAGGCCATGACAATTTACCAGTTTGCTGTGATAGTGGTGTCCTTTTCTTACTGTGATTTTCATACTGGAAGGAAAACTGCAAGGTCTTGATGAATGACTTTCTGTTTTGCAGACATATCTCAGGCTCATGATACATTTAGAAGCAGATGTTCTTCTAACTGTTGATTCAAGAATTTTCTCCTGAGACAAAGTTATATTTCATGTTGTTTGCAGAATCCATAAAACACTGTGAAACACCTAATAATCAGCTCGAGACTGTGGTTTATGCAGTGCTGAGACCTAGGGGGTGTGATTGGCGCGACTTAGAGCTGTTTGTCAATTTCATTTGCAGAGTGGGAGGTCAGTCATGGTTGGTCTATAGCAGATGGAGTCTTTTTGGCTTTTTGATGATTGCCAAGGGTGAGATGCCTTGAAGCGCCACTTCCTAACATAGGGGAGACTTTTGCAACAGACTTGGACTTTTCCTTTTGGAGCTGATGGACAGACCAGGGGGGATGAAACTAGAAAAAATAGTGATAATGGATTTTGACTTTGACATGGGTGGACTGATAAGTAAAAGGGCGAAAAAAGTTTTATGAGGGTTTTCTAGATGACAGATTGACATATGGAATTCAGCTTCTAGAAAACTCAGTTATGGATATAGTCATCACTAACATGTAAAAATATTGATGGATAACAGTGGCTCCATTTGGGGAGGGAAGCTCCTCGTCAGGATGTGTCCAGAATTCAGATCTTTGGCTTATGAAGACCAGTGCTTTATCCATTGGCGCAAAATTTACCTTTCTTTTGATGTTATTTCTGAAAAGTGACAGCATGATTAACATCAATGATACTTCTGCCTACCCCACTATCTTTCCTAACATTTTTTCTTCTCTTTGGCGCATTTGAACTAGCATCCTTTTGACAATGCATATTTTTCTTTTTGCAAAATGAACCTATCTATTTCTACTCTTATATCTGCCGGGAGTTCAGATTAAACTGATGAACTCCTTCATTTTTCTACCTAAAACTAGATCGAATGTCAAGATTAAGCAGTTTTACAGGATTTTATTCTCTAATCTAAAACATGAAATTCAAAAATGATCAAATCAGGATTAGGCAGTCTGATTTGTCATGCATTTGCGGCATAAAAGACAAACTGCACACAAATTTTATTTTGCAATAAAAGGAAACTTAGACAAGCGGGGTTAAGATGTACAATGTATTTTTCATCCCTCGCTTCTCTCTTTGGTTCTGTTTTAGGCATGTGGAACCAGAATCTCTCCCTAATCTAAGCTCTGTGATAAGTCAATCTTACACAATTTTGACTATCTTTGCACTCACTAACTTATCAACAAATAATTTAAACATGCTCAACTATGATTAGGCTAGATAGCTGAACAAGACATTGAAAGCACTAGTAGTGGCATTTAGACTTGCTCGCTTTCTGAAAGACTATTTTTTTTTTGGAACATGGGGCCTTACCACTGCTTTTTAGAAACTGCCCTCTTTTTCTACTTTTCACTATTTTTTGTATTTTCTGCTTTTTCACTTTTTCTTCAAACAAACTACAAATGAAAAGGTGCTCACAGGCTAAGCTTATTTTCTATTGTTGTCTTTCTATCCTAATCTAATCTGTACACAATAGACATTTGTTTGGTGAACTCTATTTTCCAATGCAACCAGTCAAGTAGATGCTCACATGGGTGATTCTGGTTTAGTTCTTTCATGATGCGGAAATAATGAAAAGGCCACTCCCATTTGGTTTGTTTCTGGATAGTAGAGCTTAAGTTTTTTCTCATTCTTGGTAGCAACTTGTTTATGATAGAACCCACTACCCCTACAAATTTCTCAAGGAAAACAACAAATAGATCTTGGAATAATACCTGATCTAGAGGATTTGATACATAGGATTTATTCAAGACTACTCTTTCAGACTTCTCAAGGAAAACAACAAATGAATCTTGGAATAATACCTGATCTAGAGGTTTTGAGATATAGGCTTCATTCAGGACTACTCTTTCTTCCACTTGGCTATATTTGGGACCCCCCTGATAAAGCAACTCTTCCTCATGATCACTCGAACTGTCAGACTCATCATTTATTGCAGTGTAGTTTTCTTTCCAAGCTGATGTGTTCTGATTAAGTGGACTGAAAACTGTGTGAAGGTCATCAGGTTGATGAACAAGGATACACTTTGACAATAAATTATCTTGAAAGGACAGTGTGACAAATCCCATGTGTTTATTAACCTCTACTTCTTCATCTGCAATTTGTAACTCAATGGAACTTGGTGGCTGCAAATCTGCAGTTAAGGAAGATTCCATGTCCAAAATGATTTCTTCGACTATTTTAGGAAAAGGCTTCTCATTTACAACCTGCTCGAGGATTTCATCATCTTCCTCAAACTCATCATCAAAGCTGAAAAACTGTTGATTTCCAATCATGTGCATGTTATCTCTGACGGGCTGAAGTGAAGTAGAGCAAAGAGTCCGAGACTCTTCACTTACTTCTAAACTCTCAAGGTTCTCCTCATGAGTGTCATAGATGACCGGTAATGGCTGCTTACTTTTCTCAAATTTATAGAGCGAAACTTCCTGCTCAAAAAATCAAAGCGGTTATAACACTGGTGGCTTACGTTTTAAAATCATCATTATAATTAATCTCATCAACCATGCATATTGGACTATCAGATTTATTTTCTTCAAATTGATTTACAAATTTACTTTTTGACTTATGATATGCAAGATAAACAGGAGAAATATTAGAAAAGTTGTGGTTATGTGAAGATTCAGAGGCTGTCTGTATGTTTATAAGTTGATCTATTTCCTCTTCAGTTAAAAAGGGAGGCATTTTCCTCTCTCCACAACAATCCTCTTTCTCTTGGGAAATCTGATTTAAAGGATGAATGTCTTTTTGGGCTTCACCTATGAGAGATGATGAATCATCACTCATGTCCTTAGAGAGATCCTGTGGCTTCTCTTTCATTTCTTGCTTGTTTTCATCTTCAACCAATTCTTTGTGATGTTGAGGATAGTTATCATGTAATTCATGAGTTTTTTCTGATAGATGTTCAGGGGGCCAATTTGCTTTTATGAACTCAAATGACTCCCAGCATAAAGGTAGAGATCCTACAGGTTTTGCTTTATCTTCTATCTTAGATTTGAATTCCTCTTCAATCAGTTCTGCTTGATTTAGGTGAGAGTTAACTTGAGCAGGGTTTTCCTGAATAATTGCTGAGAGATCTTTAGGATGCAAATTTTCTTTCAAAGTCTGGAATGATTTAAAGCATAAGGGTATAGATCCTAAAGGTTTTGATTCTTCTTCCATTTCAGAATCTGTGATTTCAAAATGGTTGATAGTGTCTTTAGAGCATTCCTCTAGGTTCTTTATTAGGCCTAAACATTTGACCTGACTTGAGTCAAAGGAATACAGGTTTTTGTAGGGTTGAGTTACTTCTAGTCTTAGGTTTTCCATGACTTCTTTAGGCATGAGGTTATGGGAGGCACCAGAATCTAACATGGCATTATGTAATATCGTGTCCCGTATTTTCAGGCTTACATAGGAAGGAGAAACAGATCCTTCTTGATATTGACCTTCTATTTTTGGGCCGGATAAGAGCTCGGGTTTGTTTTCAGTTAGATTTAAAGTATTTGCCTTGCTCCCTATGTCAAAAACTTTGAAAATTTGAGATCTATACCTATCTACAGTTATTGGCTCAGTAAGGGGTATGGTAATTTTTATTTCGGAAACTTCCCCTTCGAAACTAAAAGGAGTTTGTAGTTTGGGCAGATTTGTTTCAGCTTTTTCGGACATGACCTTTTCTATGCTCTTAATTTGTTGATTCTGGTTTGAGACCTTGTTTGACACAGTCGCCTCGAGAGTCTTTGTGGAGGTACTAGGAGTATCCGAGCTAAGACTTGTTTGAATAACTTTATCTTTGTTTTGGTCAATTTTCTTAGCCATAATTTTGTTGCTATCCGTGGCTTTTTTAAGGATGGTGTCAGAGATTTTAGCAGTGTCAGGGCTACTCTTCTTGGAGTGGTCTTGGTTTTTTCTGCTTCTAAGGTTATACTGCCTATGAGCTTCTATAATGGCATTATGAAAATCTATGGCAGGATCTTCGAGATCTTCATAGTCGGTTTCGTCCTGACTTGGGGAGCATAACTCTTGCTCTTCTGCTGTGGGGTAAACCTTACTCTCGTTATCAGAACCTATGAGTTTCCAATGATTTTCATCAATGGGTACAGTATCCTTATTTTCTTCATCAACATAATTCTCACTGAAGGATGGTCTGATCTGCTGATCATTTCCTCTTGGTTTATTTTGAGACTGATCTTTTCTAAAGCCTTGTTTCTGGTTTTGAGGGTTTAGTTGGTTTTCCCTAGGAGGCACTTTTTCACTCATTTTTTCCCACATCTTTGTCATGGATTTGATCAGGCCATCTATTCTAGGATCTAGGGAAGGAGATGAAGTGGAGACCTTATCTATATATGGGACTTTTCCTTCTAATCTAGTCCTGGCTCTTTTTTCTGCTAAGTTGGCTTTTGTTTTTATGGCTATTTTTTGCATTTCCTCTAGGGTAGGGGGATCCTTGTCTCTCAAATGATATGTCATGTCTGGATCAAAACCCTCGGGGAATTTTGCCAAGATTAAACCAAGTGGGGGTTTGAAATGAGGTGGGAGGGAGTTATATACACTGTTGAACCTAGTGCAGTAAGCCTGGATACTTTCCCCATTTTCCCGTTTTAGGTTGTTATATTCTGACAGGATCTGAATGGGGTTTCTTCGGATTTCCCACCTATTTCTGAAGACTTGATATAGTTCTGGGATATTGTGGATGATGTTTGGAGTTAAGCTTTTGAACCATGTTTTGGGTTCACCACCAAGACTTTGTGCGAATATTCTCATTCTGACGGTCTCGTCTTGTACTTCCATGTATTCAAAAGCATCGCTAATCCTACTTACATGCTGTTGAGCTGTGGTGGTGTCTTCTCCAGTAAAGTGTGGGATTTTGTCTTGATATTTGTTTGGGAGAGGAGCCAAAGGCGGTGGCAACACCAAAGGTGCGTACCAGGCTGCCATGACTGGAGCTAATGGATGGTGTACAAGATGAGGACTAGTAGGCTGAGATGAGGTGTTTTGAACAGTGGCGGTTTGACCAGGTGTGGCGGATGGACTTGGACTAGTGATCTGGCTTTGAGCAGATGTGGGATGATAGGAGCCAAATTAATAGAGAAGCTGGGAGTCAGGAGGAGTGGTGGGTGAAGCTTCTCTACTAGGACTCTGTGGTGGGTTTAGGGGTTCAAGATCGTCAAAGTTTATCTTACTATATGATTTGCTTCTGGGAAGAGTTTGTGATGACTCTAATTCAAAAGGTGAATCTGGTAGGATAGTGAGATGTTTAGGTACTGATCTTGTTTTACGGATGGATCTACCAGTAGCTAGATGGTCAGTTTCGGAAGCTTGCCACAGAATCTTCTCTGGGTCATCTACTATGATAGGGGGATTTGGGTCTGGATGAGCTCTGGTATTGATTCTTCGTGAAGCCAGATTTTAGATCCAGAGTCTAAAGAGAATGGTATTGGTGAATGTTTTTGGATGAGTGGTTTCTCTAAAGTTTTACTAAGGTGAAGGGTGGTCAAAACAATAGAGATGAACTAGTGGAGTCGCCAAGTGGAACTGGGTTTTTTGTGAAGATAGCTATGGTCCACCACCAGTAACTAATCTGGGAATGTTTTTGGATTTTCTGAGTTTATGTGCAGCCTATGGTTTAAAGTATCCTAGACTTGTTTCAACACTTTGCTAGGGTGATGAGAACAAAAATAGTTTACTCTAAATGGGTCTATGGGCTGCTTGTTGGTTTAAGTATCTAAAAGACCAAAAAGTCTATAAGAGTTTGCTAGACTATTACGTACTCAGTGTTCCACCATATCCCACTATGTTAGCGAGTGATGGGGTAGGTCTATTGGATAGTAACCTAGAGTTTGGTAAAATAGTAAGGCCTACTAGAGGTTAGTGGAGTCGCCAGGTGGATTATCAGTTTGTTTTGAGATATACTTGTATGGTCCACCACCAATACTATCAAAAGCCAATCTAAGGGAGTGTTTTGGGGTTTTTTGAGTTTTATGTGCCTACAAGGTTTGGAAGAGTTTTCTATAACTGACTCATCATTTTGCTAAGATGGTGAAAGAGCTATTTTCTACCCTTCAGACAATATCTAAGTTTACTAAGCTTGATTGAGACTTCAAGAGTTACTAAGGTGTACTTAGATTGTCACTAACTCAGAAGGTCCTACTGTGAGTGTCACTATGTTAGTGAGCAGTGGGATAAGTCAATCAGATAGTATTCTTTAAGGTCTCTTAAGGTCTAGGGAATCTAAGCTTTTGTTACTCAATGTCCCACCGTGATCGCCATTATGTTAGGGTCCCGTGATTTGGCCGATTGGTGAGCCAAATGACGATGTAACATCAAACCAAGCTTTGGAGCCCGAGGACCTAGCCTTCCTGGACTCAGAGAGGGCTGTCTCTATTATATGTAAAGGATGTCGGTGTGTTTGCTTATGGTGTTCTGATATTAGGCTAGTTATGAAGTATGTTTTTATTTTTTTGGTTTTTTAAGTTTGTGAGAGATAAAACTGATTAAAGATATAAAAAACAGATAACAAGAAGTCAGATCAATTGGGCTATGGGGTCAAACAGGTCAAGGAATCTATGAGATGATGATGCAAGGCTGCTGTAGGGCCGATTTGATTCAAGGTAGAAGGGATCTTTGGGCAAAATGGAGTAAATGAACATCAAGTTGGTGAAAGACAAGGGATTTCAAGTGTAACTAGTTGATAGCAGACATAAACATGTTATAGCAAGCCATTAATCATGTTAAATGTAACTATGAGCTAATTAATACATAGAAATCAAACATTCCAGCCATACATAGAGGTATAAGACCCTCTAACTTCGGGAAATGGCTATCAGACTTTGGGGAAAAACACATAAGACAAACTAACAACTCATAAACTATGCCGAAACGCCTAAACATAGTCTCTAAGTCATTGGGCACTTTGACAAACAAGCTTTCATAGTTTTAGGCAAAGGGCTAGATCGGGACTAGGCCTCCTTGGTTCAACAAGATGAGCAACTAATCAGTCAAAGAGAAAGTTTTATGGACAGAACTATGGACAGCTTATAGGTAGGCAGGGCACACCATACATCCTACTCAACATGCATAGAACTTGTAAATAAAACTAGCAAACAATATCCTTAAGTTACTAAAGAGCAGTTAAGAATTCTTTAGTATAACTAAGGAAGAAGAAAACATAAAGCTATGAAGATTCAGGAACTTTGAGGTGCCTCCATGGGCATATCTCAAAACTAATCTCTACTGATCTATAGCAGCAAGAAGTATGTATCATGAATGAAAACTAGAAGACAACAACAAAGCAAGAAAAACTATACCATTCTACCATGTCATGGAATCCATCAACAATCCTTCATCATTCCTCAAAAGCATCCAAGAGGCAATCCAAAAATCATAACACAAGTATGTTCATCAAAGCTCATATGACCAATATATTGATTCTTCTCTCAAGTTCAGCCTCTGTTTTAAAATGAAGCCATGTGGAATAAATAGGCTTGAGGGAGGAAAACCTCATGGAGCAACTAGCTATCCCATTGGCCAAGTCAAAATATCTAAACTTGTCCTTGAGGCTTTGCAAAGCCCAAGGCACAAAATATCCCATAAAATATCTAAAAAACTGCTAAAAACGGAAATTATATTGACTTTACATCATTTCCCAAGTATAAAAATAGCTTAACGCACATTTGGGAAAAGCAGATTTTTGAGGTTCAAAAATTACAAAAATACTTCATATTTATGTCTGAAAAAGGTCCCCTGACTTGTTGGAGGCAATTGGCAGCCTTCCCGGTGTCGAAACGAGGCTCATGATAGCTCGCTGGAAATCTCTCTGTGTCTACTTTCCGACGCAACTGAAATCATCTCAATCTGATGCCTAAAAGTTCCCCAAAACTAGACCTGTGTGCAAAAAACCAGGAAATAGCAGACTGCTGATATGGCGGGCAGAATGTGCAAAAAGCGAGCATTTTTCGCCAATTTGAGGGGGCGAATGATCTCCAAATGCTCTAAAAATCGCTGGGGACCTGCTCATAGAATTATGGCATCCATCGGTATCATCCTTCTCCCTTGGCAAAACCTCAAACTGAAATGGCGAAATTATGAGTTTTCGACCAAAAACCCAAAAAATGCCAAAAAACAAAAAGTTGCCGAAAAAGGCCCAAAATTGGCATACATGACCCTCAAGGGTCCATAGCAACATGCTCCGAAGCCGAGGCCAAAATATCAAGGGCTGATATGCTTTTCCCTTCTTTCCGTGCTAGGCGCTTCCCCTTTGCCTTCTTCAATTTCTCTTGGGTTGCCTTTAGTTTGCGCCGGGCAAACTGATTCAGCTTTTGGAAGTGATGTGTCCTCTTCCTCTGCAGCTCTAAATCTCTATTCGCCCTCTCAAGCTTCATTTCCAAATGCTTGTTAGCTCTTTCAAGCCAAGCCTCTTTGTTTTCCTCAATTTCCTGCTCAAGGAGTGCAGTGAGAGGAAAGGCTTGGAGTTGGGCTTGCTCTTCTGCTCTCTGCTTTTCCAAGGCTCTTTTAAGCCCGATGGTCCTAGGCCTCTTCAGCCTAGGCTGGTCTTCCTCCTCTTCATCATCAAACTCACCAATGAGCTCTTCAATTCTTGCTTGCGCCTTTGCTGCCTCTTTCTTATACTTAATCGCCCGTGCCTCATGAACAGCTGTGTGCACATTCATTTGTTTGTTTTCAATCTCCAAAAAGTGGTTGAAATTCCTTGCCCTTTGAAGATCTTGCTCTAATGCCTCAATTTTCCCTTCCTTATGGATTAAGAGATTTTCAAGAAGGCGGGCCTCATTTTCACTATCATCGCTTTGGATAGGGATAACAGCTAATTCACCTCCATGCTTTGTACTTTCTCCAATTTTGCTTTTACCTTTCAAAGCCAATCTGGCGCTTTTCCTCCTTGGCATGCTAGAAGGTGTCTTTTTGGGCAATTTCCTCTTGCTAGGAACAATCTTTGTCACTATTAAAGTGGCAGCCTTAGCTTGCTGTTCTTCATCAATGTCTTGTCCAATTTGTGGCTCAAGAGGTGTTTCAATTTCCTGCCCAACTTGTTGTTCTTCATCTTGCACTTGCTGCTGTTCCTCATCATCTGACTGTTGTTCATCAATGTGTACCTGTTGCTGTTCATCTTGGACCTGTTGTCCTTCACTTTCTATTTGCTGCTGTCCCTCAATTTGTATCTGCTGCCCTTCACTTTCTGTTTGCTGCTGTTCCTCATCATGGACCTGTTGTCCTTCATCACCTATCTGTTGTTGTCCCTCATCATGGACCTGCTGTCCTTCATCATCTACCTGCTGCTGGCCCTCATCTCTAATCTACTGCGGTCTACTACCCTCTCCTTCCTCCTGTTGACTTGGCTGTCCAGCAGTCATTCTGAGCCTCCTAGGAGTAGGCCTACTGGACAAAGGTACCGGGCGATGGATAGGCTGAGTGGGAGACACATGAACAGGAGGAACAGTAGAGAAGTCTGGATGGCTGATGAATAAATCCCATGGAACCTCTTTCTTCTCTAGCTGGTATAAGAAGATAATCTTGATCAAAGAATGATGAAAAAGAGAAGGGATTTGCTGAGGTGGGGCCTTCTTTTGGACAGTAGATGCCATTTTCTCTATGCTCTTGAACAAAAAGTGAGGGAGGTTTAGTTGCCTGCTTCTAGTAAAGTGCATCAATAAACGGACATGATAAGCATAAATTCGATCAAACCTCCCTTCACAAGTGAAATATTTCATTATGGCTTTCATAAGTGGAGCATAGCTGTCAAGGAGATATGAAAAAGGGAAAATAGCAGTGACAACCTCTCTATGTTCAGGCTTGATGAAAGGTTTGTAATCCTCTAAGTCAAGATGAGCTTGTTTGAACCATTTTTCGCCATGGTACGGAATCTTGGTGGCCTTGGACACATACCTTGGAGAAATTTTGAAATCAAGACCCGCCACTTGGAAGTGTTTTTCTTTGAATCTCAGGGCGCACAAGTGTGTTAATGGCGAAAAACTCTTGACTTCTTCTATCTTCTGGCAGAAATCAAGGCAGCCTACTTCATGGAAGTTGAAAAGTACAGATGGATGAGCATTAATCTCTTCTGTAGAGACGGGCTCATATCTTTTATGTGGACCGCTCCTGTTGTCTTGCCTTGGAGGCATTTTGACCTGAATATGCTTTGGAAGAGGTAAACTGCCTTCACTGTATGTAAAATGTTCTGTTGGAGTCAAACTGTGTCACTTTACTACTTTGACAGATAGACAATGAGATTTGGATGTCTTGCAACAAGTTTTTTGTAATACACAACTTCTGCTTTCCTTAAAACTAGCCTTCTACCTTTGAATGTACCTCATCCAGGCAAAATTTCTCAATAGGATACCATATAGTAAAGAGGAGACAGACTACTGAGTAATTTTCCTGTGCACAGTGTTAAAAAGTCACCTTTTCTTGTGAATTTGTTAGAGGCCAATCAACACATTTATATCTATGTCTCCAAGGTAAAATCCAATCATTTAAACCCTGCTCTTCAAAAAGTGGTCTTCCACTTTGAAAATATCACAGTCAACAACTCTTCAATATGATATAATATAGTGGAAATAAAGGACAGACTGTATGAGGCATGATGTATACAATGTCAAAGTTTCCCTGCTTGGTAATTTTTGGAAGTTAACAACACATCTTTGTATCTCTGCCTCAAGGTAGAATTTCAATGATTAACAACCCTGCCTTGTATAAGTGTGCCAACAGTCCACTAATCTTGCATCTATTGCAAACCACCATAAATATGTTTAGACAGTCAATACACAGGACTGGAGCAAAAATGACAAAGTTCAGAAGACTACAAAGTTTTTATGGAGAAACTATGTGAGTTTTCTTTTTAAAACAATCAAGAGCCCCTTACATATGTAACCCTAGCCTTTGTAGAAAAAATCCTTTGTTCCACCTGACATCCGCTTATCAAACCAGCATGAACACCCAAAGTCAACCAAGCAGCTACACAGCGAAAACTGTCTTTGTATGAGGAGCAGGAGCAAACTTACCCTGTGGTCTTTCAACTTATAAACATCTCTTTGTTAAAAACCCCTTTTTCTGAGTGCACTTCACTGTTTTAATAGTGTGGCAATGTTTTGAGAACAGTGTGAAATGTTTTTCTTTAGACCTAAGCCTTGTCTTTATAACAAAATCTTCCTCTGCCCCTTTATAGGTTTCTTTTGAGGTAGCAGTCAAAGATCTTGTAACCAACCAACTTCCCTTTAATCAAAACACAATTCTTTGTAGTAAAAACCTCTGTCCTTTGATTATTTTGAAGATGAAACAAGCTGCTCTTAGTTTCAAAACCAACCTTTTCCTGTAGGTGTCCTAAATAACATTACTAGCATCTTATCACAGTCTCATACTTAATCATCATACAGTCAAAACACCGTTTTTTTCTGAAAAGGTGACAGGGTTTGAGAGTTCTGTATGGTGTGGTATGAGAAATCTGGAGAAGTTTAACACTCAGTTCTTTCTATAGGCACCCTCAGCAGTGAATTTTCCTTTCAAACACAGCTTCAAACTATGGGCATTTTCATAGTAAAATCATTTGCCGGTTATGGTGATATATCAAAAAACAAACCAGGACTAGCCGCTCTTTGATTTGACTTTGACCTTGATAGACAGCTCTTGAAATGTATGTCAATATGTAAATGTGGTCGAACTCAGCAATTTATCCCAACCCTTACTCTCACACCACAGTTTGAAATAGGCCTTTTAAACCTCCCTGTCAATTAGCAAATTTTTGAAATCGAGGGGAAAATATATAGGCCTTCAATTTAGATGAAAACCTCGGGGAGGCCGGAGTAGCACAAGAGGTCCCTAAGAAAAGCAGACGCTTTTTAGAAAAGAACGGCGCCGCTCATCAATCTGCATGCCCGTCGTGTCGAAGGGCCAAGCTGCCGTGTATAGGCACGTCGCGCACCCATGTGCGCGTCGTGCCAACACCGACCGCCTCGTTGAAAAAGTCCGCCAGCGCCGTCGCGCGGGGTTTCCGGTGCACGCGCGCTTGGCCACCGAAGGCAATCTCTGAAATTTCGACCGATCTTCCTCTTCGTTTCGATGTTGCGGAGGCACCGAGCTTGTCAACTTTTGAAAACGAAACACTCACTTCTTTCCAACTTATTATGCTGCTTCAAAAATCTTCAATCATTACTTATCATTTACTTGCAATGCAAAAAAGAACTTACAGTTTGCCATTTAACGCAGCAAATTCTCTTTTTCAAACAGTGGCATTTCCTTTCAAGATTTTTTCTTTCTTTATTGAAAATGAAAATATGGTGCTTCTAATTGTTTTATGTGTTCAATTTCTTAGTAATATTATCCATTATTTCAATAACCTTCGACCATCTTTGGCATCGTGTTTAATGGTGCTGAAATTTATGATGAAGCAACCCTATTAAAACCTGGCCAAGAAAATACGAGTATGAACACTCCATTCTTGTTTCAAAGGACAGATTTGTTTCACAACTGCTTTGGATACCATTTTTTTAACAGCCTCTCAACCTTTTCTTAATGTGTCAAACTTGCTGGTCTTCTTGGACTTGATCATGGTCCTCTGTTTTGAGAAAAGCGCCTCCTTTCAACATACTTCTTTGCTTATATCATTTATGATATCTCTGTCCTTTTTGAATAATGAGAAAGCTGCATTTGTTTCAAACTCCCAAACACTGACAATCTATCAAACTGCTTCTTTGTCTATTCATAAACTGGTATACTTATTTACAATGTTGAAACACAGTTACCATTTGCTTTGACTAGTGCATTGGTCTTTTTGTAATAGAACCATTCCAAAGCTCAACTCTGTCCACTGTTTTACATTTTAGGTGATATTTCAAAAGAGAAAACCACACAAGGTCTGTTGAAGAGCTTTGAAAGCCATTTTGTCATTTTAAAAGGAGATGGTCTGTCTTCTTCCAATTTGTTTGGTAATTTCTGCTTCCAGGCGATTTATGAGCTCCTTCTTTGATTGTAAGTGCCATATTTTGGCTGCATCCCTTCATACCATAATTCTCTGTTTACTTGAAAGGCGCTCCTTTAGACTTCTTCATGTGTATAGCGGGGGTGGCCAGCCAATTCCTCTCTGCATGAAACTCCGGCCTTTTTGTATCAAATGCATGTGATATATGGCCTTCATTACCCCCGTCCACTATCCGCACACGCTTGACAGACATTTCCATTTGAATAGGAAAACCAATACTTTTGAATCAGAAACACTATCTTTTACCTGTGTACAGACTTTTGCTTTCTTTCATTGTCTCTTTTCACTGCATCTTTTGACCAATCAGTTTTCAAAAACATCCAATGCCTTGGCCATCTGCTCATGAACAAAGGAGGCCCTTCACTAGGCAAAGTATCTGAAGATTGTTTGACAAATCTGTTTGACAAATATTTTCTTTGGATATGATGGTAAGCAAACAACTTGAAAAACATCAATACTAGCACCTCTTCTTGCAATCATCACTGTGCTTCAGAAGAACCCTAGCCAAAGTGTCACTGTCTCCCTGCACTACTCTGAGGGTGACTGAAATGTCATCATTTGCTTTAGTCAACTTATGACAAATTTTTGAAAGATAATCTCTGTGACTATGGAGGTCGCGCACTTTTGAAAAGCAAACAACTTTTCTCTCTCGTCAGTGATGACATGATCCGTCGCATTCAATGGTTTTGTGGGGAAACAAGCTTCCTATGATTAGAATTGTTTTTACTCATGATATGCCTTTCTAAAGTTTAACAATTCACATGATTTGAAAACTTCAAATGACCTTCTTTATCAGACCAAACTCTGTTTTCCTTTGAACTTGCATACTTCAGATTCTATCCCTGTTATGATCATCACTCACATTCATAAAACCTGGAGATATTGTTTCATTGTTCAGTAAAAGGCAAACCTGGGCTTTTACAATCTTTAAAGTCAATACTGGCCAGCGCCCTCTGCTTGTAGATGAAGGAGGCACCCTAACCCTCTGCTTGTAGATGAAGGAGGTTCTGCGCATAATTCTACTGTTTGCCGTGACAAAAGGGTGTCCTTTTCTTACCTGCAGATACTTTCATCGGGAAGGAAAAACTCGGTTTCGTCGAATGACTGCTTGCGTACATATGTCGTGCTCTGCGATACACGCAGCTAAATCGTTCTTCTAACTGTAGATTCAAGAATTTTCTCCTGAGATGAAGTTATATTTCCTGTCTTTGCAGAATCCATAAAAAAACTGTGAAACACCTAATAATCAGCTTGAGACTGCGGTTTATGCAGTTCTGAGACCTAGGGATATAAGTGGCGCGACTTAGAGATGTGATCAACTTGATTTGCAGAGTAGGAGGTTGTTCATGATTGGTCTGTAGCAGATGAAGGTTTTTTGGCCTTTTGATGGTTGCCAAGGGTAAAATGCCTTAAAGCGCCACTTCCTAACATAGGGGAAACTTTTGAAGCAGACTTAGACTTTTCCCTTTGGAGCTGATGGGCAGACCAGTAGGGATGAAACTAGAAAAAATAGTGATAATGAATTTTGACTTTGACATGGGCGGACTGAAAAGTAGAAGGGCGAAAAAAGTTTTATGAGGGTTTTCTAGATGACAAATTGACATAAGGAAATTGGAAGTTCGAGAAAACTCAGTTATGGATATAGTCATCACTAACATGTAAAAACATCATTAACATCATGTAGACTTGCTTGTATCTTTTTTTATGGTTCATCAATCTTGGGCTGATTTTACTTCATTGATTGGTCATTTCACCTTTTCCTCTACTCCATCATCTTCTCCTCCAACAACCAAGAGTGGAAACACTTATGGCAGCAGCTGGGTCCACATACTAGATGGGGCTCCTATCCCAAACGGTGTGAGGTCTAATTGGGACCTTTCACCATTGAGACCCCCTTGTTGTCGACAGTACAATTTTTCCCATCAACAAAATTGGCGCTAGAAGGAGGGCTTGATGACAAGCTAAGCCCTTAGAGCCTACAGTTAGTCTCATATCTATAATGGCTCGTCCCCAAATCATTCTCCCTAAAAACAAATTTGGATTTATTTGGTTCTTGATGCTCAATCCTCGATGAACCTCTATATCACTTTTGCCAATTAAAATTCGATGGTGAGAATGGAGTTTCCATAACCGAACACCTTTCATATTTTAGTGACTTTTGTGAGTGTTACGAAATTGACGATGATGAGTTGGCTTGTGTGCTTTTCTCCCTCACTCTCGAAGGTCACGTTAAGCAATGGTGCCGCACATTACCGGCAGCTTCCATCCATTCATTCGAGTAGCTTTCCAGTGAATTACAACAAGATTTTCACAGGTATGATTTTCAAAATGTATTAATAAGGTTAAATGAGATCAGAATGGAACCTCAAGAATCTCTAGAGGATTTTTCTATCAGATTTATTAATTTTTGTTTTGATTTCCCTGAAAGGGATGTCGATTGGACATATTTAATTGAACAGTTTCGTCAAGTGGTTTTCATTTCCCTAGAACACTTTCAATCGGCAACAAAGCCAGATCCCAGTGTTTGTGCTAATAATCCTCAAGTTTCCAGTTTTTCGGACTCCGTCCCTAATATTCCCTTGTCTATCTCCCCAAGTACAAAATGAATTCAGGCCTCCAAGAAGAGTATTACTATTTGTTACATTCATTTTCCTCCTCCAGAATTTTCATGTGATGGAGTGTTGGTCACAAAATTTCTGTGTGATAATGGAAGTGGACACCAAAATAAAACCTGTTGTACCACCCCTGAATCTTTCACGCACCTTGTCAAACCAGAGCTTGGAAAACATATTGGCCTAACATCTCCCCCTGTTAATGAAACCTATCTCGAGTCCACTGAGAATTTACCTGGATACAGTTCTAAATCTTATTCGCATACTGAAAATAAATTGAGTCTTGTCCCGGATAAAGTTTATTTCCTCAAAAAATCATTGGACCATGATAAGCATGCAGGATCATTGTTCTCTCCGGATGACACTGATGTGTGAGATGAAAGTCCTTGTGCGGTTGATAGCCTCACATCTGAATCGTTTCATCCATTATTCCCTGATTCATTTCATGAGTCTGCCACACCAGTATTTTCTTCAAGTCATTCGAAATTTTCTTGTACTGGTGTTGGCGACAATCATAAGCACGCAGGTGGTGTTTCACAATCACATTACAAAATGGATGGATCTCTTATGTCTAATATTTTTCATCTAAAATATTTAAACAACCAAAGGAGTGACTTCTTGTCTCAACAACCTCAAGATTTTTCTCTTGTTGATTCACCCACATCATTAACCCTAGAGGAGTCTAGTATACCAGATAGAAAAATTGATGGCTCCAATAATCAATACTTATCTAAAAACATTTTCACTCACACCTCCAAGAATCATCATTCGTATCTATCTGTTGACCATACGAAGCCACCAAAATGTGATGATATACTTTGTGATGATTCAAGGACCCATCAGGAAATTGAAGCAATTCAGCTTCTACTGGTTGTTACCTCAAGTTCTTATGATCATGATGAGACTCCTGAAGCAAGCCAAACTAGGGTTTCTTGAATTAGGGTTTCTGAAATTATGGTTTCCACGTATCACACTCCTCTTGGCATAACTGCGTTGAATTTTAGCTCATCTGGGCACGTCTTCCATTCGAGTGATGTTTCTCTCAGCACATATTTATGTCCCCTAACAGCTGGTATGCAACAACTAATATACCCTAATTTATTCACTGGAAGGAAAACACCAGCCATTGTCTCTAATATTTTCTGTTGTTGCCCAGCTAGTACCAGCTGCACTCAAGCACAAGCGTGTGATGTTTGGAAAACCTTTCTACTTCCTGAAAATCTTCCGGTCAATTCACCCCATCCTGGGAAATCTAAAAAATATGATACATTGGATTGTCAATTTTTCAGTTCTCAAACATTTGGCCAAATTAATAATAAGCCCACTAACGGCTGTCCAATCACCACAAACAATGATCACATCCATTCGCCAGTTAATCTCACGAAACCATCAAAGTTTGGAAGCCCCCCGCTCGAAGGTCCATATTTTTTCTAGGACGGTGAGGCATTTCAGCCTCCATTGAAGGTTACTTTGGATCCTCACATCCTCGATGAAACCCAGGGACAAATTCGAACTAGGGTTTTCAAAATTAGGTTTTCTGAAAGTGGATTCACAAACATCTCAAATTTTCCTGGCGAATGCCTATTTTTTCCGTTATATCAAATTGATCATCCTCAAAATCATGACACAAGTTCACGATTTGACGATCTTACACATTGCATCATACCTACAAATAGGAAAATAAGCTTTACTTCACTTCCGTCAGATTTAGGGTTGTGCACGCATGATGTGTGTCATTTATAGATGATTTTAAAGCCATAAGTAATATATTTTCGGCATCAGGTGAAAGTGAAATTCAATCCTGAACAATCCATTCTAGCATGTTATCTCGCAAGTAGCCATGACCTTATTGTTGCTGCACATGCTCTTGTAAGTCTTATTGTTGGTGCACACCTTTGTATCCTAGGGGCTCGATTGCGAACATTGTTGTTCTCGTTGTGATCGGAACTAATAAGGTGGCTACACCGGAAAGTTGATTTCACATAACCCGACCGCTCAAGTTAAATTGTGGTCGGTTTAAAGAAGCTAGACCCGTTAATAAATGTTTGTTAGTTAAAGTTTTTATTTAGGTTTACTTGCAAAAGTTTTACTTTATGGTTTATATTTATGTTTAATGTCTTCTCTTACAGTCAGTAGCTTTACGCATTATAATTTTCCATTTATTTTGCACTCATTTCTCTTTCAGTTTGCTTATTACTGCATAATGTTCAGATAATCACTACATGTGCTTTGCCTTGTTTTTTCCACCTGCAACTAGTTGATATTTCTTGCATGGCATTGCATTGTGTCATAAGCCTCGTCTGTTGCATCGAGTTGTACGATTTCTTCCTCGCATCATTTGTACTGGTTGTTGACATAGCTTTGAGAGTTTCCATACATTGCATACCACTACATGAGCCCTCATTGAACCTGGAGCCTTGAAACCCTTGGTGCCCCGACTAGCCTTCGTACTCCTCTTTGTACATGTTGAAGCTAGATGGATTTCTTTCACTGATTTTCATGCATTGAAACCCTGATGATCCTTCTTACTTATTTTTCCCTGATTTTTTAAACCCTAACTCCATTGTTTGTGTGAGGTTGTGGTGGTTACCTCAAGAGACAGCTTCTCTCAGAACAAGTCATCAAAGTCACGTTCTCAACATAATGGCTACGATTTTAAATTCATTATCCAAGGAGATACGAGCCGGTTGCTTGTGGGGAACCCTAACGATTTTGAATGGCCTATATTCATAACTTGAGTCTTGTGCCCGCCTTAGCCTTGAATATCTTAATGATTTTTTTTTCATAGTTCGCCTATGAGTGGTAGATGGGATGTGAAGGCTTGGCATGGGGGCAAACCCAAATCAAATTATCTTTCAGTTTCTGTCAAACAAGAAGCAACCTCTCTTACTTGTAAAATAAGTCGGGATCCCTCATCCGCTCATGAAAAATAAGTGCCACAAGCACATACAAATAAGTGCTACAAGCACATGAAATAAATAAGGGTAAAGGATTGATAAAGGCTTCCTACGCAAAGAGGTAACGCAACGACTCTATTGGGGTACTGACCAGGCTCGCTGGCAGTGGAGCAACGTTTGTGATTTATTGAGGTGACTCCGTCGGGGTACTGTCCAAACCTACTGGCAGTAGAGAAACACCAGAAACTTATTTTAAAATTATGAATATAATAAGCCTGTATCCTTGCTCTCCACATCATCATCAAACTATTGGCGTCCGCGACCTTCCGCTTTGACGCTTTATGATTAACGACACCTAGCTGAGGCACAAGGATTGGGCATATCTGTAAAGGTCAAAATAATACAAAGCGTACCCACAGAACCTATTCAATATTCCTTTGCAGCACTATCTGGACTCAGAGTATTGTTGGAACATTGACGAGGTGTTGGATTCTACCAGTGATTCGCCATTTGTTGTAGTCGCTACAACACCACCCAAAATTTTGGGTATATTCAAAATTTCAAGTCCCCTTCTTCTTTCTCAGCCATTGGGGTTTTGACCTGGATTTTATTCAGTGACACCCCCTTAACCTATTCCTAGCCCATCGTAAACCTTCTCACCATCATGACAAGATGCGTTTGCTGCAATCACGCCATGTGTGGGGGTATCATCATTGCATGTACTTGAATGGAAGTCTTTTTGTGTTAAGTTCTTGACATATTTTCATTAGAAGCCCTTTCACCATGGATCATTTAGGCATTCTATTTGGGCACTTCACCAAAATCATGGTCTCATGTAAATTATTTGGGGGCATCATTCTCTAAAAGGTAACTGTGAACTAATTGATATTATAATGTTTCATGAAGGTCGACCCCACGGATGATATACCCAAAAATATTACCATCACACTGAGGGAAAGAAATTGGAACTAAAATAACAAAGGCGTGGTTGCATAACATGACATGTTCGTCTCCTTCCACGTGGGGATGACAACAAAGGCTATGTCTGCAGCCTTGTCAAGGCAGATGGCAAAAGTAAGAATAATTCGAGCTGAAATATAAAGGAGGAACAAAAGGTGCATTGATCTAGAGAAAATTTGGATCATGGTTAAGCCACGTCTTGTCATTCATATGGCTTCATCCCTAAGGAGTTTCTTGGAGAAGGAAAATTGCTCACTAGGTGCGGAAATCATATTCCAAACCAAAGGGGAAAACTAGTAAGGGAAGAAGAATTAGTAAGCCCAATGCTTTAAACTTTGAAAAATATCATGTTGTGTTGCTTGGTCTGGGCAGATCCCCAGTGGTGATATCGCCGAGTATACTAAAGAAAATATGTCAATAATGGGCGTCGTTGTTATGAACAGGAGGAGGAGAAAAACCGTGGAGCTGATAGCAAAGGGAATGACCCATCTGTTCCATGCTTTGTTTTTTCATAGTTCAGTTCTCTGGCAGCATATTGTGATTAACATAGTCACGAGAAGATTACATAATATGGGAATCTTCTCAGCCACCGTCACCGTAACCATCCCAGCCTCTCCTCCTTGAGTTGAAAGAAATTATCCACCAAATTCAAGAAATAGATCTCGCGCGTTATTTTATTCCATAGCAGAGGACGTCCTCATTTTTAACCCATGGGTGTTGCTTCCTTCACGTTCACGTTGTCCCGTCCAAGTCTGGAGGTGTTCCACAATGTTAGTATGAATCTTAATTGCAAGTGTGTGAAAAAATACCACTTTATCTATGTACAACAAACAGCCCTAACTGCAAAATATGGCTGCCAATATCTTCAAATCTGCAATTAGTTGATCAAGATAAATGCTGCAAAAATATAGATCTATGCATCAAAATACATTAAGCAGTAAATAAAAACGAGATTTACTCCATGCATCCAATAGACAAGACAAGAATATGTTGAATGAATTTTATATTAAGGGCACCTGGGAGGAAAAAATAGAAGGATGTTACCAATTCTCCTCAATGGGATGGGTTCTTGTAAGTCCTCAGCACTTCAGATCTAATTCCTCTCTCTTGATGGTGTAGAAAACCCAGACAAAAAATGGAACTCAAAGGGAGTTCACAAGCAAAAAGATAGAAAAATATGACAATGATGGTGGATCAAAGTCAGACCAAAATTATAGATCCAAAGTGATCTTTAGGCAACAAAAGGTGATGAATGAATGGAAAAACCCTTCTATTTATAACAAAATATTGAGTCAGTGTAGATATTGGTGCATAATTAAAATATTATTAACCAAATCAAGATCCAATTTTTACGGAATATTTTATTATTTTTGTTGGACAGAAAAGGATTTTGACTTGGGTCAAATCCCTTTATTTGTAAATAATAAATAAATAAATGATTTATTTATCATTTTAAGGATGTGGTTGAGTAATAATTAAATAAATAATGATTTATTTAACTATTTATGAGTGATTTAGTCAAATTTAACAAGGAATATTATTTAAATAATTATTCCTAGAAAATAATAAGATAAATAATAATTTATCTAATTAATTTTCTTGTTTTGGGTTAAATATGACCAGGAATATTGTTTAAGCCTTAGGTGGTTTTGGCTGGAATTTAAAGCTAGCTTAGGAAGTCTATGGTCTCCTATATACTTTCGCTGCCATCGCTTTTTGCTCTCTGGGTTCAGCTCCAATGGAGGCTGGCGGGGGAGCCGAACCTGCCCCTCCCTTGCCCGAACTGTTAGCTTTCAAGAACCTCATTGTTGGTTCTCACAAAAGACCAATATCTGAAGCACAACAGAAGTTCGTTAAAAAGCTGGATTGCATCCCAATCGTTGAACTGCCAATAGCAGAGACTTGCAGATCCGCAGTCAATCTAGCAGACAGAGGGCTCATTAGACAATTTACCGGGCTCTGGCCCTCTCCTAAATCCGTTGAAGCTTGGGTGCAGAGAAACTGGACGCTGCTTGTTTCTGAAGGAATTAAGAGCCATTTTGTTGGAAAAGGATTCTATGTGTTCGTGTTTGAAAGCTCGGATGACAAAAACCTCATTTTCAGAAACAGTCCATACTTCATGGGGCCTCAGGGTTTATACTTGAACAAATGGACCCCCGACTTTGACCCAGCCCAGGATGTTCCGTCTGCTGTTCCAGTCTGGGTCCATCTACCTCATCTCCCTCTTCATTGCTGGAATCAAAAATCTCTACAGGCTATCGACAACTCGCTTGGAAGGTATATCGATCAAGATGTTTGAAAAGATCAATACTCCTGCGCATGAATCTGTGTGGAGGTTGATCTGGAGGAAGGGTTACCAGAGGCAATCAAACTTACAGCAGCTGAATGGTCACACATCTAGGAGCTTGATTATGAGCAGTTACCCTTCAAATGCCGGCACTTCCACGGCTATGGTCACTTCGCCAGACACTGTAAAAAAAAGGAAGGAGAGGAGAGCGAGAACGCGAAAGCAGAACAATGGACCATAGTGCAGAAAGAAGGGACAGCAAAACCCAAAACCAAAAGAATTCCAAAAGGAAATAACCTCGATCCAAAGGGGCAAGAACAAAAATATGGGACCTCCATCCCCACATCGAAATCAAGAGATCAAAATGTAGAGTCCAGCAAGGCCATAGAAACTCCGGAAGAAAACAGAGCATCCCCACCCCGAAATCAGGAGATCAAAATGAAGAATCTAGCAAGGGCATAGAAACTCCAGAAGCAAACAGGAACAGCAGCAATCAATCAAGATCCTCCCCTATCGGGAAAGGAGGAGGGGAGCAAGGGAAAACCCCAGAAGTAGCTCCCTCTCCCTCATACGCTGATGCAGCAAGAAAGAAAGTGTATGAATCTCCAAGCTCCTCAGAGGACGAGATCATAGAAAGGCCTGCCAAAAGAGCAGGAAGAAAGTCTTGCAAATAAGTGAGGGAGGAAGAAGTGGAAAGATAAAAGACTCAAGGAAGCCAACCCACTATAGAAATTTCAATTAGCAGAAACACAAGGACAAGGCCGCCAAAAGGAGGAGGCCCAACTTCCCCGAACAGTAAGTAATGAGAATAGTCTCTTGGAATTGCAGAGGGCTCGGGAATCCTATGAAAATAGAAGCGGTCAAAGATCTTATGAAAGTGGAACCTACAGACATCCTAATGCTCCAAGAGACAAAAATTGAAGGGGAAGCCCTTCTTGAGATCAGCAAAAATAAACGGTAGAAGAACACGGGAAAAGCAATAAGCGCAAGAGGCTCCTCGGGTGGAATAGAAACCCTGTGGAAGGAAGATCAATTCAGGCTCGTCAATTCACACAACACACAACACTGGTGTTTCACTGAGCTGAAGCATATATCAAGTAAGTTAACCATTGCACTATTCAATTTATATGTACCGATACTGTATTCTGAAAAGAAAGACTATTGGAAAACATTAAATGAGTTTTTGCAACTGAATTCTCCCAACAATATAATCATAGCTGGAGATATAAATCTAGTAATGAATGAAAAATAAAAGAGAGGGGGCAGGAACAGCAAGGATCAGATGATCCAGGTAGTAGAGGACATGATACAGCAATGGGATCTATTGGACTTTAAACCAAGAAAAGGGCTCTATACCTATACAAATAACAGGACATGGGAAGACCATATATCCACCAGACTGGACAGGTTCTTGGTCCATAGCATAATGTTGTTGGAACGGAATCTCATCTCATCAGCCATCCTTCCAAAGCTCACCTCGGATCATAAGCCCATCCAGCTATTGCTTGAGAAGGAAGAGAATTTGGGGCCAATCCCATTCAGATTTAGCCCTCTGTGGAATGGAAAGAGCGGCTTTGAAGAGACGGTCTAAATGGCATGGAACACCACAGTTAATGGCTCTCCCAATTATGTATGGGAACAAAAATTAAAAGTAACAAAAAGGGCACTCAAGGAATGGAGTAAACTTCCAACAAACACACCCAAAGACCAAAGAATCGAGGCAGTGCAACATTTGGAAATTATGCAAAGTGCAATGGACACAATTGATATAAACCAAACAGAATTAGAAAAGGAGCAAGTTGCCCAATTCAAAACATTCCTCTCCTTCAGAAATGAAGAAGAGTATTGGAGACTTAAGTCCCGGAGTCTTTGGCTAGAAGCTAGAGATAGGAACACATCATACTTTCATCAACAATGTAGAGCTAGACTCTCCAGGAATCACATCTCAGAGATCACTTCCTCTGATGGGAGACTTTGCAAAGGAATAGAACAGATTAAATCTGCTGCAGTACTACATTTACATCATCTTTTCAGCAAAGAGAAAGAGGATTGTGAAGAAGATAAAAAAGAATTCCTGAAGAACATCCCGGCATTGGTCACCATAGAGGAAAATACAACATTACTGAAGCAAACAAACGAAGAAGAAATCAGCAATATAATTTGGTTCATAAATCTAGACAAAGCCCCTGGGCCAGATGGATTCACTATTCACTTCTACAGGATATGCTAAGATATAATAAAAATAGATCTAATTAGAATGATAAAAGTATTCTTGAAGAAAGCAAAAATGGGGGGTAGCACCAACTCTACCTTCCCCACTTTAATCCCGAAAGAGACAAACCCCTCCTCCTTTGATAGGTTCAGACCAATCTCTTTGTGCAATGCCTCATACAAAATTATTGAAAAACTTCTTGCAAATAGAATAAAGCCACTGCTGAGCAAACTTATATCAGATTCACAAGGGGGCTTCGTCAATGGGAGACATGTCCTGGACAATGTAATCCAAGTCCAGGAAGTCATGCATTCCAGCAATCTCAGATAGGAGAAAGGTATGTTGATCAAGTTAGACATGGCTAATGCCTTCGACAGAGTCAAGTTGTCCTATCTATATCAAGTTATAATCTCCTTTGGATTTGATCAAGAGTTTTTTAATCTGATTCAAGCATGCACCAGTAGTCCATGGATTGCACCTTTGGTAAATGGGAGCCCAGCTGATTTCTTCCAAGCCACAATGGGGTTGAGACAAGGATTTCCCCTTTCTCCTTTCCCCTACATCTTAATGGCGGACACGTTGAGAAGAAAGCTAGAGCTTGATATGATAACAGGAATAGCCCCAGGTTTAAAAGTAACAAAGGACCTTAAAGCAATAAACCATGCATTGTTCACGTATGACTCCCTCATGCTAGGTGGAGCTTCATCTAGAATAGGATCTGCATTCAAAAATACTCTTCATGCATATTGTAAATCATTTGGAGCTCTAATCAGTGAAAGGAAAAGTGTAGTTTATAGTTGGAATACAGAGGAGGAAGAAACTCAAAACATAGCAAACAACTTGGGGTTTAATGGATACGCAAAATGGGAAAAAATCAACTATCTTGGACTACCACTAACACTGGGCACAAATAGAGTCAATCTGTGGGAAGGAGTAATTACAAAAATCAGAGGTAAAATCGCTACATGGGGCGGTCAATGGCTAACTCATGGAGGAAAATTAACCCTTATAAAATCAGTGTTTTCATCTATGCCAATTTATCAAGCGTCATACCTGATGGCTCCCAAGTCAATTTCAGGACAGATTAATAAAATCATTAGGGACTTTCTGTGGCAAGGAGGTAAAGGAAATCAGAGGAAATTTTATCTGGTGAAATGGGAGATAGCAAAGCAAACTTTGAAGGAAGGAGGCCTTCAAATTCGAGATCTGGACTCTGCCAACGTATCTATGGGATGTAAAATACTCTGGAAAATCCACAGCGAACCCAATCATCCCGTTAGCATAGCTCTGAGGCATAAATACCTCCCAAATGAAAATCTAATAAACTTGCAGATCGCAAACAGAAAAAAGAGCTCGTTGTTATGGCAGTTATGTACTAAAGGGCAGAGTTTTTTCACCCGGAATTTATATCGTATCCCAGGGAATGGGAAATGCATCAAGCTGCTGACTGATATTATAATGGGACATTCGCCATTAGCCACACAAGATAGACTGCATGAGATATGTGAGTATTTAGAGAACATAGGGGACAAGATTCTCTACGATATCTCAAAGTGGAATGAGTCTGGGCTCTGGATTGGTTGGGATTTCAGAGATATCCCAGCTTATCTATTGCAGCAATCAGAAATGCTCAAACAGGAACTTTGTGAGGCTGCCCCGATGCATAAATCAGAAAAGGATAAATGGGGATGGGGACCTACAGGAGCATACACCCCAGCCAAAGGATATGAATTGATGCAAACACACAGAGACCAAATTCAACCTACAAAATTTTGGAAAGAGGTATGGGATCCAATGGCGTTGCCCAAGGTAAAATTATTCTTTTGGACTCTAATGCATAGAAAGATCCTGATCAGTGAAAACCTTATGAAAAGAAACATTGCAGGTCCGCATAGGTGCACACTTTGCAAAGAAGCCATGGAAACCATGGATCATTTATTTGTTTAATTTCCATATGCAAACAGAGTTTGGACCCATACTCTTCAAGGATTAAAGGTTGTAACCCCCACTAAAACTTCAGTTGTGTACTTATTCCTCTCATGGAAAGAGCGATACCTGTCGCTCTCCCTAAACTCATCATGGGCCAGAATCTGGATCACTCTCCCCAAGCTAGTGTGTTGGAGGCTTTGGCTAGCTAGAAATGAGAAGATATTTAACAATGTAACTTGGACCCCCAACATGGTAGCAACAAAAGAAAAATGACTCCTTCTAGAAATTTTGAATTCTCAGAAAATCAAAGAGGACAATTCGATGCAATAAGAGGAAAATAATTGGCTTGGCATTCAAGCATTCATCCAATGGATACACAGCACAAAAAAAACCCCTAAGAAATTCTGAGTGGAGGCTAAGAGAAAAGGATGAAGCTTTTCAGAATTGGTGGAGGAAGCAAGGAATAACAACAGCCTTTTTTGATGGTGCCTCGAAAGGCAACCCTGGGACAGCAGGAGCTAGAGGACTCATATACTCTTTTGATGGAGGCATCATAGAAACCTTCAGTTGGGGTCTAGTTCAGCGAACTAACAATCAAGCAGAAATTCTTAGCCTATTAAAATTTTTCCAAATAGCCAAAGAGAGAGGACATCGGAAGCTGCAAGCATTCAGAGACTCATAAATCCTGGTCAAAATAATACATACACAAGTCCAATTCAATGAAGCTGGTTTAAACAAGAATCTGCAAAGGCTGAGATACCTCCTCCAAGACTTCACTTCCTTCAAATGCTATCACATTCTCAGAGAATCAAACAAAGAGGCAGACTTCTATGCCAACAAAGGCTGCCTCTTGGCCCAAGGAGATCTAAGCACAAATGGCAGAGATCCAGAAACAATTTGTATACCATGAAATTTGAAAATTGTTGGAAACAAAAAATGTAAAAGAATTGCACTGAAAGATGTAAGGCTAAGGCCATTCGAAGTTCCCTACTAATAAAATCCATACTCGTTTCAGTTAAAAATATATATATATGACCAGGAATATTAATTAAACTGTTGTTTAACTAATTATTCCTTGAGGAAAATCAAACAAATATTGATTTATTTAATATTTCCTCATGGGGTTTCCTGTTTAGACCATAAACAACTTAATAAAGGTGTTTTACTAAGCTATTTTTCATATTGAAAGCAATTTTACTTAGGGTAAAATTGGTCTTACATGGTGTACTTAGGTCCATCTAATAGTAATAGGTTAGATGACCAAAAAATGGTGTAACATATTGCCCCCCAGCATGCGAGCGTTAGGAGCTAATCGTATGACCGAA
Source organism: Pinus albicaulis (assembly GCA_034641835.2). NCBI lineage: Eukaryota > Viridiplantae > Streptophyta > Pinopsida > Pinales > Pinaceae > Pinus > Pinus albicaulis. The sequence goes on from CM076574.1 coordinate 737,520,915, forward strand.
GTACGTTGTAAGAACTCATTCACTAGACACCGAAGGGGAAGTCAAAGAGAGAGAAATGTAAGGTAGAATGAAGCGCTAAAGGACTAGACCTTGAGGAGGCAAGACTTACAGGTGAAAAAAGTCTCTTTTTTGAGTGAGTACATGTGCTATAGGCGGCAAGGGAGGCATACCTATGCCCGCCGAGACAAAGTACAAAGAATAGTGCATCCAGTAAACAAGGGACTAAACAATATAGTACATGATGGCATAAACATGAGCCAGGTAAAAATATGATAATGAATCCCACATACATATTGTGCCTGGGATAACAACCAGGACTTATACAATAATATCTAAGTACATGAGATACAAATACAACCCAAATGCCCCTGTAAACAGGAAAGGGCTCTGAAAATTTGACTAATAAATGCAAAAAAAAAGGCACTGCAAGCGGCTGAGGCTGACATCATCAAATATATGGAGCTGCATCAAAGGTTGTAATGAAGAGGTCATTCGGGCATGTGGGGGGCTACCTATAGGGCCACCCCCTCATGAGGGATGAAAACATCTCACACACACCTGGGAATCATCAGTATCATCTGCTGCATCATTGAACCATCAAGTATACAGATCTTGATCATGTTGAAAGGAGTTGGAGCTGAGAAACAATCAAGTCAAAGGGCAATAAGGAGTCCCTTTGCCTAATCCGAAGCACCGAACAAGAGTGGAAGCTAGAACCAAGGTACACCGCCCTTTAGACCTATCTTTTGGAATGAATGATCTGATGTCGACAAAAGGTGGTCCTCCATAGGTGAGGAAATAAGGGATCCTCAACTAACGCACGAGAGAAAATAGTAGAGCGACTGACAGACTGACACCAAGGATAATGATGAAATAAAGGGTACTGAGTAGTGGACGGACAACTTCCCTTGTTAGATCATAAAGGGCATGGATGACCTAACAGCGACTGACACAATATCATGAGGGATAGGGGACAGTGGGACTGAAGGCCATAATGTCCGACACGAGAGAGGAACCAAGTAATGAAGGATGGAGGACTATAGCGGGATACAAAGGGACTCAAGATAGACTCCATGAATGTAATGATGTCTCAACTCGAAAGCTCTCAAAAAGGGTGACTCGATGGTGCTGCCACACAGAAAAGGTCCAATGGGGACCATAAAAACATGAGTATATGATGGTTACTCATGACGAAAATCTACATGAGCATGGACAAGTATGAAGGAAAAGTGGTGCCCCCAAGTACAAGTGTTGCAAGTGAAGAAATTCGATTTTGGGGAGTAGTGAAGTGACGCTTTGTGGAAAAAATGTGTCCTGGTGAAGTATCAAATCACTAAAAACTAATAGATATCCATTTGAGGGCTCGGTGAGAGATTTCTAACGGTGCAGACGGTTTGTCAAACTGAGCTACGTTTTGGCCGCAACAGGTGAAAGAAAAATAAGGGGTTTTTCTTTTAATAAGGCATTTTCCCTCCAGATTCGCTCATTTTCATGTGGAGCTGTGGTGAATGTAGAGAGGAGAGAAGGCCCTAAATCTTTCAGCGATCGTAGCAGACAAACCGACCGTTGGAATCGAGATCCGTCAGTTGCAGGTAAGAGGCCTAACCCCACTCTTTCATTTCAATGGATTGAAAGTTCAGTTTAGGTCCCCAAAGCTCAGGAACAAACCCCTGCTCCTGTTCATGGCTCGGTCACACTTTTTGGGGCAAAAACTGCGACCTAGGTAGCAAGTTTTGGGCAGAAAATTGCAACCTGTCCCAGGATTGGGCCTGAAAAGTGCGACCTGACAAGGAGGGGTTTTTCTATGCTATTTTTTGGCTGAGAACTGGGTTTTTGTGTTTGGATACATTCTTTCCTATCTGTACACTGACAAGTATGATGGTTTTGTGTAGATATGGCAGAATTATGGATCAACTAGAGAGAGAGAGACCTGGGCACATTACGGTTGGAGATCCAGGAGGATCAGGGTGTCCGCAGGGTATTGGCCAGGTTTGGGGTTCTGAAGTTTTTGGAGAACCTTTTGATGAGAGCTAGAGAGCCCTTATTGGCCCAGATTGTCAGATATTGGGATCTGAACCATGAGGTCTTTATAGTGAGGGGTACCGGATCAATTTGACAGTCCAGGATATATATTTCCTGAATGGTCTTCCACCACTTGGGATGGTTGGGAATACGCAACCAGTATTACCATGAGGGCGAAACATCATGGAGTTTGTAGAGTGCCATTGTCGACCAGGTCTCCAAGTCAAGGGGACTTGAATACCCATTGGGGATCTAAAGAGGTTAGAGACTCGTGCTATGGCCACAGTGGTGCTGCGGATCCTGGGCAACCAAGCACTCCACCACATCACTGGAGGGCAAATGATGCATGTGGAGAGTGTGTTGAGTGGGACCTACTATGGGTGGGTCCAGATGATGTTGTCGTCATTGAAACGACAATTGTCGCTATGAAGGTGGCAAGTGAACCATGACTGTGCATATGGTATAGTTTTTTGCTCACTCTTCTTTAAGAAGATCCCGACACTTCAACCTCATATGCAGCTCCAGGATGGGGGCCCGAGAGATCCTAGGATGGGCCGCTGGGGGCGACTACTATGTGGAAGAGGAGGTGGGACAGTCGGACGAGTGTTTTGACCCGAGTTCTTTGCGCATTGGGATCATGTGCCATTGTACATAGACGACTATCCCTATAGTGGGATGAGTTATTTTGGGGACCCAGATTTTCCACTGCCTCCTGGTCGAGTATGGGGTCCCGATGGTAAGTGACAAATTTCTAATATTTTCATGTGCATCGTAAAGTTTCAGAATATTGTATATGGTACTGATTCTTCCACTTTTGGTATGCAGATATAGCACCGATAAAACTAGTTGGGTATATGGGACGGCCTGCAATATCAGGAGCTGCAGGACCTAGTGGATCGAAGGTGCAGCAAAATGAGGATGTAGCACCCCTCCTCGAGGACATTTGTCGTAGATGTGAGAGGCTTCTGACCGGTGTTTCAGAGTGCGACTGGAAATAATTAGAGGACCAATACATAGAGCCATGTATTGCTATACCCTCGGAGTGGCGAGGGGTCATGCGGCGCATGGCAATGGTCGGACAGGGGATGTGTGATCTACGAGCTGCGGGAGTAGAGCCATTGGCTCGGGATCCTCCAGATAGTGATTAGTGTGTAGGGGCAGGTGGTGCCCCCAGTTTTGAGTTTTTTGTAACATGCTATGGGCATGTCATATGTATCAGATTTGATGAACTCTAAACATATTATACGACACATATTATGGATATGCACCGTTTTGATGGTTTTATGTTATTGTCTTGTGTTAAATGCCAATATAGAATATGGTTTGAAATTCTATCTACATAGTGATTTTTTTCTCTAGGTACATGACTGAATGTAATGATTTCAAATTCACGCATCAAAATCTTCACTCATAAATATCTTCTAAAAATTATAGGATGGTGCACACGATAGAAACATTCAATTGCATGACAAGAAGCAGGGAATCTAAACGAACATGAAGGTGGAGGATGCGATGTGAAAGAGTATCGGCTAATAAACCTCACATGGCATCATATACAACCTAATTATTAGTAGTAGTACCAATGCATACACCAGTCGATAGGAAAAGCGAATCCAAGGGGGTAAAAATGGCCCAACCTGCTGAGGCTAGATTCCAGGAGTAGCGACTTGCACCATCGGCAAAACCGATATAAGGTGTGGATGGGAGGTCCATCTGAAAGGTGCCACAAGATAATAAATGGGAGGATGATAAACAATGCTGGAAACCTGAGTGCAAAGTAGAAATCGAACGCACTCCGCGGGAGGGAGTGATCTAGGTGGAATGTCTACTACTCACACGTCGACGGTAAGGTGGAGTGTGGGAGCTACCGAAGGTGTAGCTTGTGCTCAGGCCGTGAAAGTCACCATAGGCATGGATGGTGTAGTCCTGTGGACAAGGATTCCATGATGTCATCATCACAATAGAAGATGGAATGACTGGAAGAAGGGAGACCACATGACGCGGCAAAGCTACCTGAATCATCATCATGAGAAGAAAGGTTCACATGCGCATCGTCACGGGGGATGATAGAAGAACAAGCAGATAAGGGATCTACCGATGTTGAGCCCAGGGTGATCGCTGAAGGGAGGTCAAGCGAAACAACAGGGGAAGATGCAAAGGGAACTTCCACCTAGGGTCTCATGATGATGATAGGTAGAGGATGGTGGCCACAAGCTCCATCATCTCGACTTCAAGAGGGGGAATGTAAATGGGAGCAGGTAAATCCTCAGTCTGGCCTATAGCATATTGCGCAAATACGAGAGAGGCAGATTGGTTTTGTTCAACCTCGTACTCCCGAACTACCTCTAAAGAGGCGCAGTAATGCATAAGGCAAGGAAAATGGTGGGAATAATGGCCATGGAGATCACACAAAGCATAGGGTTGATTGGTGTGAATATTTTTAGGGTTCTTGGCTACAGTCGAGGAAGAAACAGAGGCTTCAAGGACAGTAGACTCAAGGAACACAACTTTAACCATGGGCTTGATACGGGACAGTTCAGGACAGTTATGGGTGGCATGGCCGACGACATCATACAAAGCACAGGGCTTTACGGGCAAGGGAGGTGCAAGGTTAGTCGGGGCAGCCTTGTCCTTTGAGGCCCTCTTGTGACCTTTGCCCTTCTTACCCAAAGCGGTCACAATAGGAGGTGGTTGAGGCATTGTTGCAGCGGGAGAATTCATGGGGACCGGTTGAACTGGGGTCAAAGCAAGATAAGGTTTGGGTTGACCAGGTGGGGTAGCGGCTGGAGGATCAAGGTACTAGACAGGAATCCCAAGGGTTAGGTTAGGAAGAGAGAAGGTGGCCATAACAGGTGCCATGTACACTCCTGGGGGGAGCTAGGAACGGTATCTGACCAGAGGGGTAATGGCCAGGCGAGATGGCTCCTAAATGGTTAAGGCCTGGAGGAACCGTTCCAAGAGTGTAAAGAGGCTCATGGATACCAGCTGAAGGGCTAGGAGAAGGAGGTCCAGAAGGCTGAATCGAAGGGCTAGGAGTAGGTTGCGGAGGGTGAGCGGGCTACTGACTAGCCGAAGCGGGCCACTTGAGGGCAGCCCGAGACGATTGCATCATGCAAACATTCGATGAGCTAGGATTAGAGATAGGAGGAGGAAGACCAGGGAATGTACCAAGAAATGAGGAATATTTGTAGACTCTGGGTGAGACACTGGTCAAAGGATCAATAGTTTTCTTATTGGCCACCAAAGAGATGATGGACTCAGGGGAGGTCTGAGACTTCAGTTCGTAATATGTCAACTAGCCAATGGTGACTATCTTTCCATTATGAGGGAAGGACATCTTGCGGTGAACCGCATATGGGATAGCAGACATCACATAGGTGTAGCTACGACCCAATAGAATGTTGTAATATAAGGGGGAATCTATGACTTTTACGTCAACGCAAACAGTCTTTCCCGCAAGAGTAATAGGACAATTACGGAATAGGCCAATGGGCTGGGAGGCGTGGCCATCCCACGCTTAGAGAGTGATCGTGGAAGGAGCCAACTCAGGTGATCCAAGTTGCTTACAAACCAAAGTGAACATCACACAGGTGGATGCCCCCTCATCAATGATGCACCGGGAAACGTTGGCATTCCGGATCTTGACTGGGATTTGGAAGGTGACGGAAGTAGGGAGAGGAGGATGTTCTGATCAGTCAACATCAAATATAATCAATCGATCATCAGAAGGATATACAACACCCATGGAAGATAGTAGAGCTTTTCGTTGTGAAGGGCACGACTAGAGGAGTTCCAGCATTGAAATGGCAGCAACAGATTGCGCCAAATCATCTACTATGTTATACGAATGGGCAGATTTTCCAGAAGCAGCATTTCGGCATAGTGGTCCCTTAGGGATCTTGGTATGAACCTCTGCCTTAGGCTGAGGGATCTGCAAGGGACCATTAGGTGTTGAAAGAGGCTATGTAGAGACCAAAGGAGGTGGCTTGGGGACAGATGTAGTGGGAGGCTTGTTGTACTAACCGGACCGAGTCTAGAGATTGATGTCTACGGTTAGATGTTGATCAGAGTTCATCATGAGAATGTGGTAACTGGAGGTACCATATGGAAGAGGTTGAGTGGCTACCTATCCTTCAGGGATTTGTGGATTTGGGTAGCCACAAATCCTTGCTAAGGGAAAGGATTAGTAAATGTAGAAATTATATACAAGATGTATGTATATATGCAAATTCTCCTCATCTAACAATATTTATCTTCTTGCTAAATATAGAATTCCTCCACTGTTAATATTTTACAAAAATTAAGCATCAATTGCAAACACATGAAGAAATAAAAACAATCGCACATAACACAGTTGTTTAATGGGACAGCCTAAAGCTGAAAACCCCAACTACCATATATTATGTATCATGGAGATCATGTAACAATCTCATACAAAGCTTAGTACATCAAGCTCTCAGTACAATCAATCGTCACTAAATGGAAAATACGTTTGCTCATGTTTCTTGCCACTGTCTTGCTTATCCTTGTAAATCTTGTGAAGAATAGCTTTGAATGAATTAGAATTACCCATATTTTGAGTAGCAATCCTCCTTGGCAACTCTAGTGTGTGTGGTGCAATCAATGCATCACTATAGTCACAACAGATAGTCTATCTTTCCCTTTCACCTATCTCTCCCCTGGGTCTCCACTGAAACTGCCATGCACTGTAGTTAACTGTTGTATTGTTCAGTTGATTAATGAGTTATTATTTGTGAATTAATTAACTAATTAATTCACTCCACTCTCACTAGTGTATCATTCGGTTAGACTAGATACAACTAGCTCAACTGAGTCTAACTGAGTTAAACTAAATACAACTCCATAATTACTTCTTCCAACTGTGTCATAACTCTGCCACTTGAGTTCTAAGCGAGTCCTCCATGCATGAACCACGGTAAACCCTAGGAATTGTGTAATTTTTGACCCACTCATTTTCAGATACATGCAGAAATTAAGTGTTCCAAAAGAAGAAAGTTGATGTTTATTATGAATTATTATTGAAGCTAATAATAATATGACACTTCTATTTACAGGTGATGATCTATAAATAGACTTCACCCAATATTCTAAAAATAGAATTTCATCTATTTTTCCAACTTGACCAACCATCCACAAATAGCATCCTGCAACTTCTGAAATATGATCACCATGTCTGAAAATAGACATAGTCTAAAAATAGACTTGCCCCAAAAATAACCTGCGGGCCCACTTAGTGAAGGCGACTCATTTGCACTAAACTCATCATATTGTTGAATTTCAACACTCCCTCTCAAAAAGATAGGGATTATCCTTCACCCTGATCCTGCTTCTATGGTATTCAAATTTGCTGCTGGTGAACGCCTTCGTCAGAATATCTGCATCCTGATTTTCCGTAGGAATGTACTCAAGCAACATGACCTTCTGTTGCACACAATCTCTGATATGATGATACCGGATATCAATATGTTTAGATATATCATGAAACACAGGATTAATCGAGAGTTTAATGCAACTATGATTATCACAATGTATCACTGTAGGATCTAAATGTGAACCGAACAAACCAACCAGGATCTTGCTCATCCAGATAGCCTCACATGCAGCTTGACTTGCTGCCATGTATTCTGCTTCCACTGAATTGAGTGCCATGGATATTTGTTTCCTGTTGTACCAAGAAACTATCGTAGATCCGATACTGAAAATCCCTCCTGATGTGCTCTTTATGTTCGTTGGGCTGGCTACCTAATCTGCATCCGTGAAGCCATGCAACTTCACCTCATCCTTCTATCTGTACCATAAACCATACTCAAATGAGCCTCTAAGATACCTGACGACATGCTTGCCTGCCTTCCAAAAGAGCTTGGTAGGCTTAACCATCGCTTGTGAAAGCTGGTTCACCGCATAGCATATGTCCAGTCTTGTATTAACTAAATACATGAGCGAACCCACCAACTGTTGATAAACAGTGGCATCCACTACCTCTGTCGATGTAGCATACTCTTTCCTCCAATTTCCTGGAAGAGGAGTGTCGATAGGCTTGCAGCCTTGCATGTGAAACTTCTCCAGTATCTCTCGGGCATAATTTCCTTGAGACACAAACAGTTCACCTTCCCGCTGCCATATTTCCAATCCAAGGAAATAATGAAGGAGGCCCAAATCCTTCATCTCAAAATCCTTGCATGAGTGTATCAACTGCTCATCACCTGTTAGTATAAAATCATCAACATAAAGAACAATGATTAAAAGCTTACGCTCCACCACAATTTGGTACTGGTTTTCATCCACCTCAATCTTGGTGAAACCAAGTCTAGTGAAATATCTATCGATCCGTGTGTACCAAGCACGAGGTGCTTGCTTTAGCCCATACAGTGCTCTTTTGAGCCTTGTAATGTTCCCATTTTTTAGCCTCAAGCTAAAAGGAACATTATAGTTAGCAATATTTTATTTAGTTAAATAAAATGGGTAAGGGGGCCCCATAATCTTTGATAAGGAAGAATAAAAACTCCTCATGTGAAAGGAGGAAGAATAAAGCAGCTGATTTGAGCACCACATGGTATGAACAGGATTGGATCATGCTTGATCTAGTCATTTTGACCAAGTCAACTAAACTATCTAGATACATTGAATACTGTTGGACAGCGTAGTTTTGGTGGAGGAAAAATTGCATGAGTTGGGAAGCACATGTGGATGGGTCCCATGGTGGAGAGGAGCACTTGCTATATATGAAGAAAAGGATAGCCATTGTAATTCATGCTTGATTATTATTTTTCTTGCTCTGTTGAGACAACGCTCCTCTTGTTGTTTAGCAAAAGTGCAGTGCTACATAGCACTAGGGTGTTCCCGGTCGGGAATCCCTACCTCATCCTTAGGGAAGGAGAGGTTCTAGAGCTGCATTTCCTCATTCCAGTATTTGGCCAAAGCTACCTCCTTCAGTCACAGTGTTATTCCTGGAGCAGGATAACTTTGTGCTACAGGGTGCAACAACAGAGGATCTCTTGAGTTGTTCCTTGGCCTGTTTTTTAGTGGAGGGCTTAGCTATTCATTGGAGGATTAGTGAGGAGGACTCCCAGGTAGATTTCCATATCATTGGCATCAGGCCAACCTTCCATCTTCCCTCATAGCACAGTCTCCAACTAGATTTGTGTTATTTTTGCAGGCAGTTGCTGGGAGGGTCATTTGAGCTCATCAGGAGGAGTTGTTTCTGAGTAAATAGATCAGCCTTTTTATTAGGTACATTGTCAAAGGAGGGCATTAATATTTATGATCTGTTGCAGCCTCATTTCATATTTTGATTCAGTTGCAGTGACAAGTTAATTGTCACATTGTACATTCTCCAGCATTTCTAGCAATCTCTCCTAAATTGGCTAGAAATCTTGTATTGGAGCCCATTCTTCTATTATTGGGAATTTATTTGTATATTTCAGCCATATTTCATGTATATTCATCTAAAATAGTAGCTACTCTAACATAGATTGCACAGTCACTTCTCTCCAGCATTTTGTGTAGTTGCAGCATCTCATGTATTTCATGTTCTAATCATTAGGGATTCATTCCCATTTCTTGAGTGGCTTGTCCCTCAAGATATTTCTGTATTTTTTTGCTGATGTATCAATAAAAATTATGGATGTATCATATTTCATTTATTGACATGCTCATATTTGCAAAGTTTCATGATTATGCTCATATGTTGATGTATCTCTCTCTTTGAGCACTTTTCCGAGATACTGAAGGGTAGGAGATCTGTTTAACCTACCTTGAGGGATTTATTTGAGCTCAACTTCTAGAAGTGGAATTTATGATGTATTAACTAAGGGATCCAAGTCCCCTTTCACCTTATTTTTGCATTTCCTTCCTTATAGAGCGTCCCTCTAGACCCTATTGCAGCAATTCCTGAAAAAGAAATATTACAGTGGTATCGGAGCATCAATCTTGGCATAGCCTGTGCAGCCCAATATAATATGACATTAGAAGGATAATCTCCTCACTTAGTAGAGGATATTTACAAAGGAAACAAGAAAAGAGGAATGACGGAAGAGAAGATCTCCCTGCTTCTTTTCCAAACTATGGAAGCTATCATAGAAGATCTCAAGGAGATAGAAAGGGAGAATTGCATAAAGTTTCTGAGAGGGTTTGAAGATGAAGCAAGCCCTAGTTAATATCATGATGGGTGTAGACATTCAGCCACACATGCAGATCCACAACGCAGTTCATTTCCCACTTGCACTACAGGAAGAATGGAGGAAGAAGATGAGGCCATTGGAGTAGCAGCGTTGCAACTCAAAGGTATGGCTCATGATTGTTGGTTTGAAAATTATGTTTCATATTGTCATGAAAATTTAAAAACATATGATGAAATCACTAAGGGTTTGGTGAATAAATTTGATGGAAGTCAATATGAATCATCATGTATCATAACTTCAAACACTTTACATGCATTGGATGGAACCTTAAAACAAACTCCATTCCTTATTTCCGAAGGGGATGAAAACATGTATGATGGATTTCCAAGGGAAATATCCCTATATGTGAAGGGCCCTCTTCCATTTGTGAAGACATGGAGGTGCTTCCTTCAAGAGATGACCAAGATCTAGGGTCTTTCCTTGATGGTGAGGTATTCTCCTTTATTGATGGAGGGGATGAGCACAAGAGAACCAACAGTGCTATCACACTGGGAGGAGATCCATCAGCACATGGAGGTGAAAAGGGAGCCTTTTCTTCCATTAGAGGAGCCCTTGTACCTTTGCAAGAAGTTCCAAATGTTTTAACATGTGGGAACCATGGCACAATTATGGAGTCATATGTAGCAGTTATTGGGGATTGTGAGGTGGAGGAGGAAGAGAAGGATCAACATCAAGGGATGATACACCCTTATATATTCCAGAAAGTTTTTGCACAAGAGAATGAGAATGTACAGCACAGTGAAGAGAGGGACAAATCAGTCCACTCATATATACAGTCCACTTCTGAACTAGATGTCTCACTATATGGAGGCATTCCACCTGGGAGGCCCCCTGATCTAGAGTTGATGAGGGACATCTTGTCTTGTATTCCACCACTCTTGGATTTCGAATAGGTGAAGACTTTGGAGGAGTCCAACACAGCGCAGAGAGTTTTGGGTAAACCCAAGGAGTAGGGAGACACTCTCTCATTTTCATTATCGCCCACTCTCATCAGTTATACTGCGCTGACAGAATTTGCTGCAAGGATGCAGGATGGCATCTTCATGATGCAGGATGAATGCTCCATAGATTTGGAGAGGAAGAGGATACTTCCTTTGAGGGAGGACTCCTTCATACATAGGAGTGGATGTAGGCCACTCATGCTTGCTTTGGCCCAGCTTGGGATATTCCTTGGGGATGACAACTTCTCATGGGAGGCCAACTTCCAAAGGACACCATCACTATTTGAGCATGAGTAGCTGCATGATGGGCATGGCATCATTTTGGAGGATGAATTTGGCATGGGGGATGTCAAAGTAGAAGGAAGCAGCATGAGGGGAGCTTCACGTGCTAGATCACCAGCGCTATCTATGAGGAGGATTGATTTGTATTAAAGGTCTCAGCTTTTGGTAGAGTACTCCAAGGATTTTGGTGCATGCATGGTTCTTGATGAATCAGAGGGGGATGAAAGATACATGGTGGATGATATGGTCATCTATTTTTATGGTAGAATCTTCTTGACTAGAGCATCTAGTCTCAAGGAGAAACTATTACATGCAGCACATGAGGACTTCCTAGCTATGCACCATGATGCATATCTTGTTTTATTAGAGGAGTTCACTTGGGAGGGAATCCAATAGGACATATATCAGCATATGGAGAGATGCATAGCCCGGATGGTGATAGAGAGGACGTCACAACCACATTCCTACTCAATGTGTGTGAGGGAGCTTTTTCAGTTGAGCCATTTCAGCTCAAGGTCTCAAGTACATGGTAGAGAAGGTATAATTTCACATTATGTTTTGTACTTCTTTACTTTATATGAGCAGCATATTGTATCAAGAAGGATCATCCCTTATTGAATTTTGTATAATATAATTGCAGCTACTTGTAGCATTTATTTTGGCTACCTTAATGGTGGTTTGTGGGGGAAGCCACATGACTCTTGGTGTGCACCATTAACACCACATTATACATTCATGTTCACATCTTATGAGATGACTGTGGCAGCAAACAAGTGGCTCTCCTCTTCTTCATATATATCAAATTCTTCTCTCCACCATGGGACCCATCCACATGTGCTTCCCAACTCATGCAATTTGTCCTCCACCAAAATTGCGTTGTCCAACAAGATTCAATGTATCGAGACAATTTAGTTGACTTGGTCAAAATGACTAGATCAAGCATGATCCAATCCTATTCACACCATGTGGTGCTCAAATCAGCTGCTTTATTCTTCCTCCTTTCACATGAGGAGTGTTTATTCTTCCTTCTCAAATATTATGGGGCCTCCTTACCCATTTTATTTAACTAAATAAAATACTACTAACTATAATGTTCCTTTTAGCTTGACGCTAAAAATTGGGAACATTACAGTCCTCCCCCTTCAAAATGTTGCTTGTCCTCAAGCAACTACAAGGTAGAGAAAAATTCCTCCTCCTCTTCTTGTGGCCTCCTCATCAATAGACCCCACCATAGTTCATCAAATTATGCAATAAATTTTTCCTCCATGTATCCCTCCAAGTGTTTAAAACCAAAGTATACATCATGAGACAATAGAAGATGCAAGTGGAAATATCCTTGTTTTTCAATGGCCTCCTCAAGGTAAGAGTGATGAAAAACATGGGAATTCTTATTCCCAATGAGTGACTCCTTCACCCATGCAATCATCCAAATGAAATGAGCCATCCTAGGTAGCTCAACAAAGAAGTCCTCAACCCCGGATCTATGCAACATGTTGGGGCTGAATGGAGAGTTTAGATTTTCCCATCCAAGTAGTTTCTCCCTCCATTTATGATAAGTATGAGGGGGTTGCTGATATTGGGCTGAAATTTCATGGCCTCCAAAATTGGCCCAAGCCTCTCCGAAAAATGAATCAACCATGAAGTGCCTCCTCCAACAATGCATTTTCTCCCAATAGCTCCTCCTATATGAAGAGAAAAGTAGTGACATGGCAATCATGGTGTGCCCATTGTATCTCTTGAAACATACAACATGTGAAAAGGGGAGAATCATACTCCTAACGGGCATCTTCAACTCCAAGCCCACTCTCCAAACAAATCCCCCCATGAGTATCAAACATTGGCAACATATGGAAGCAAAATACAATGAAAACAAGCTGCCACATGGCAACCGGAGAGTGAATCATAGTTCCACATGAGGAACCAATGTAGTGCATTCCATGCCTGCCTCAAAAAAAAAGATAAAAAGTGCTTTACTAGCCACTTGTTTGTTTCCACAGTCATCTCATAATATGTGAACATGAATGTACAATGTGGTGTTAATGGTGCACACCCAGAGTCATGTGGCTTCCCCCACAAACCACCATTAAGGTAGCCAAAATCAATGCTACAAGTAACTGCAAGTACATTATACAAAATGCAAGAAGGGATGATCCTTCTCGATACAATATTCTACTCATATAAAGTAAAAAAGTACAAAACATAATGTGAAATTATACCTTCTCTACCATGTACTTGAGACCTTGAGCTAAAATGGCTCAACTGAAAAAGCACCCTCACTCCCAATGAGTAGGAAGGTGGCTATGAAATCCTCTCTATCACCATCTAAGCTATGCAACTCTCCATATGCTGATATATGTCCTGTTGGATTCCCTCCCAAGTGAAATCCTCTAACAAAACAAGATATGCATCATGGTGCATAGCTAGGAAGTCCTAATGTGCTGCATGTAATAGTTTCTCCTTGAGACTAGATGCCCTAGTCAAGAAGATTTTGCCATAACAATAGATGACCATATCATCCACCATGTATCTTTCATCTCCCTCTGGGTCATCAAGAACCATGCATGCACCAAGATCCTTGGAGTACTCTACCAAAAGCCGAGACCTCCAATACGGATCAATCCTTCTCATAGACAGCGCTAGTGATCTACCATGTGAATCTCCCCTCACGCTGCTGCCTACTAATTTTACATCCCCCATGCCAAAGTCATCCTACAAAATACTACCATGCCCATCATGCAGCTGCTCATGCTCAAATAGTGATGGTGTCCTTCGGAAGTTGGCCTCCCATGAGAAGCTGTCATCCACAAGGAATCTCCCAAGATGGGCCAAAGTAAGCATGAGTGGCCTACATCCACTCCTATGTATGAAAGAGTCCTACCTCAAAGGAATTATCCTCTTCCTCGCTAAATCTGTGGAGCAGTCATCCTGCATCATGGAGATTCCATCCTCCATCCCTGCAGAAAACTCTGTTAGTGCAGTATCACTGATGAGAGTGGGTGATACTGAAAATGAGAGAGTGCCTCCCTCCTCCTTGAGTTTATCCAAAAATATTTGCGCTGTGTTGGACTCCTCCAATGTCTTCACCTCTCCAGAATCCAAGAGTGGTGAATCAAGTGACAAGATGCCCCTCATCAACTCTAGATCAGGTGGCCTCCCAAGTGGAATGCCTCCATATAGTGAGACATCTAGTTCAGAAGTGGACTATATATATGAGTGGTCTGATTTTTCCCCTTGTTCATTGTGTTGTACAATCTCCTTCTCCTCTGCAAAAACTTCCCAGCATAGATAAGGGTGTATCATCCCTTGATGTTGATCCTTCTCTTCCTCCTCCACCTCACAATCCCCAATAACTGCTACATATGACTCCGGAATTGTGCCATGGTTCCCACATGTTAAAATATTTGGAACTCCTTGTAAAGACACAAGGGCTCCTCTAATGGAAGCAATGGCTCCCTTTTCACCTCCATGTGGTGATGGATCTCCTCCCAGTATGACAGTGTTGTTGGTTCGCTTGCACTCATCCCCTCTATCAATAAATGAGGATACCTCATCATCAAGGAGAGACCCTAGATCTTGGTCATCTCTTAAAGTAAGCACCTCCATGTCTTCATAAATGGAAGAGGGCCCTTCACATAATAGGGATATTTCCCTTGGCAAGCCATCATACATGTTTTCATCCCCTTCGGAAATAAGGAATGGAGTTTGTTTTATGGTTCCATCCAATGCATGCAAACTGTTTGAAGTTATGATACATGATGATTCACACTGACTTCCATCAAATTTATTCACCAAAACCTTAGTGAATTCATCATATGTTTTTACATTTGCATGAAAATATGAAACATAATTTTCAAACCAACAATCATGAGCCATACCTTTGAGTTGCAGTGCTGCTACTCCAATGACCTCATCTTCTTCCTCCATTCTTCCTGCAGTGCAAGTGGGTAATGAACTGCGTTGTGGATCTGCATGTGTGGCTGAATGTCCACACCCATCATGATAGTAGATAGGGCTTGCTTCATCTTCAAACCCTCTCAAAAAATTTCTGCAATTCTCCCTTCCTATCTCCTTGATATCTTCTATGATAGCTTCCATAGTTCGGAAAATAAGCAGGGAGATCTCCTCTTCCATCATTCCTATTTTCTTGTTTCCTTTGTACATCTCCTCTTCTAAGTGAGGAGATTCTCCTTCTAATGGAATATTATCTTGGGTTTCACAGGCTGAGCCAAGATTGATGCTCTGATACCACTGTAATATTCCTTTTTCGGGATTTTCTACAATATGGCCTAGAGGGACGCTGTATAAGGAAGGAAATGAAAAAATAAGCTGAAAGGGGGCTTGGATCCCCTTTTTATCTCATTAAACACTTCACTTCTAGAAGTTGAGCCCAAAGAAATAACCCTAGGTGGGTTATTCAGATCTCCTACCCTTGGGTATCTCAAAGAAGTGCTCAAAGAGTGAGCTACAGCAATATATGAACACAATCATAAAACTATGCAAATATGAATATGTCATAAGATGAAATATTATGCAGCCAACATATCTATTAATATATCAGCAGAAATATACAGAAATATCATGAGGAATAAACCCCTCATGCAATGGGAATCAATCTCCAAAGATTAACACATGAAATACATGAGAGGCAGCAACTGCACAAAATGCCGGAGAGCAGTGATTGCGCTGTCTCTATGAGAGTAGCTGCTGCTGTAGATGTCAATACATGAAATATGTCTGATACATACAAATAAATTCCCAACAATAGAGGAATGGGCTTCAATATAAGATTTCTAGCCAATCTAGGAGAGATTGCTAGAAATGCCGAAGAATGTACAATGTGACAAATAACTTGTCACTGCAACTGAATCAAAATAAGAATGAGGCTGTAGCAGATCTGAAATACTCATGCCCTCCTCTAATAGTGTAACTAAGCAAAGGGCTTATCCCTTTTACTCAAAAAAACTCCTCTTGATAAGCTCAAATGACCCTCCCAGCAACTACCTACAAAATAATGCAGATCTAGATGGAAACTACGATGTGAGGGAATATGGATGGTTGGCCTGATGCCAATGATCTAAAAATAAGCCCTAGATTCCTCCTCATGGATCCTCCAATAGATAGCTAATCCCTCCACTGAAAGGCAAGCCAAGAATGACTCAAGAGATCCTCTATTGCTGCACCCTGCAACACAAAGTTATCCTGCTAAAGGAATAACACTACGCCTGAAGGAGGTAGCTTTGGCTAAATGAAAAAATGAGGAAATGTAGCTCTAGAACCTCTCCTTTCCTAAGGATGAGGTAGGGATTCCCGACCGGGAACACCCTAGTGCTATGCAGCACTGCACTCTTGCTAAACATCAAGAGGAGCGTAGTCTCAACAGACCAAGCAAATAATAATCAAGCATGAATAACAATGGATCTCCTCTTCTTCATATATATCAAGTGCTAATCTCCACCATGGGACCCATCCACATGTGCTTCCCAGCTCATGCAATTTTTCCTCCACCAAAACTGCACTATCCAACAAGATTCAATGTATCTAGACAGTTTAGTTGACTTGGTCAAAATGACTAGATCAAGCATGATCCAATCCTATTCACACCATGTGGTGCTCAAATCAACTGCTTTATTCTTCCTCCTTTCACATGAGGAGTATTTATTCTTCCTTCTCAAAGATTATGGGGCCTCCTTACCCATTTTATTTAACTAAATAAAATACTGCTAACTATAATGTTCCTTTTAGCTTGAGGCTAAAAATTGGGAACATTACACTCACCCTATCAGTTGCTTGAGGACAAGCAACATTTTGGAGGGGAGGACTGTAATATTCCCAATTAGCCCAAGCTAATGGGAATATGAAATTTTGTTTTATTTTCTGTCTCATGAATAAAATTGTGAATGAGGATCAATAAAACTCCTAAACAATAAAATAAATCAATGCTCAATGTGAACAAATCTAAATCTGAGCTATTTTCATAAACACACTTAAGTGGGAAAGAGGTTGGATCAATTGACTGGGTCAACAGGACCAAATCAACAGCATTTTCTAGATGCAATGTATCTCCTAGAGGTACAACGCAGTCCATGTTGGAGGCCACTCATGTGAATGAAGCTAATTCATCAAGATGGTTTAGGGTTTGGCAAGATTTCCACATTATAATAGAAAGAGAAGGACACCAAGGAGGGGGTTGATCATTTGATATTTCTGAAGGTATTTTCTATTTAGACATCCCTCATTCTATATATTTTTAGCTGATAATAGTGTTGTTCAGCACTCGGGTGTTCCTGGTCGGGAATCACACCTCCTTCCTAGAGCAGCTCCTAGAGGATTCTTGTTACATCTTGTCCATTATCTGGCAGTTGGCCAAGCTCCATCTTCCAACTACAACACAAATCCTTTTGAGGATTTGGTTGTCTTTGTAAGCTACAGCAAGTGGAAGCTATATCTACTCAGATCTGGGCAAATCTAGAGGCCCTTTTCAGTGGGGAAGTCTTCTATCCCATTGGCAAGAGGATTTTGGATCTTTGGAGCTACATTTTCAGATCTTGGCATCAGGCCAAACTAGTGCTAGAGGATACAGTGCATTTTTCCTTCCATAACTGCATTATTTTCAAATATTCAGTTGCAGGGTGTTTTGACTGCATTTCGGAGGAGAGATCTCTTGTGATAGGATTCTCCCTTTCACTGTGGTGATCCATGGATTAAATTTCTCATCCATGTACCATTCATATTTGATTTAATTATGATTATCTTTACTGCAGAATTCCTGAATATTTCTGTAGATCTGTAATTCTAGATCTCAAATCTACTCATGTACTCTCATGTTTTGCTCAAAACCCCAAGGGGAATTTGTAGAGGAACTCATATAGTGTACAGATTTGAAATAGATCTAATATTTTGTACACAAATTTGTTCTAGATCTGAAATGTAACATACAGCTGCTTCAGCCCATACAATAACGCTGTCAAGCTTTGCAGTCTCATTATGTTGTTGCAGCACCTCAATCCTGAGGGTTTCTTCATGTAAATCTTCTATTTTTCTCTTGTACATTGTATGGGCCACATTATAGATTTGTTTTACTAATGTACATGTAATTATGGAGCCTCCATATTGATCTATTGCTTTAAATCAGTGGAACTGCATTATTTCTGAAGCAGTATTGTTGTGCATGACCGCAACCCCATTCTTTGGGTGTTTTCCATCCATACTAGGTGGTGGGAGGTATGTTTACCTCACCTAGTTTGATTTTTTTTTTCTCTCCTTTTGGACTTAGACATTAGATCCACTGATCTAAGGGATCCAGGAGCTGCAAACTCATTTCAATGCACCAATTTTGTGGAGAGAGCGTTATTCCAGCAGGCTTTGTTGTGCATTCCCATTTTGGGATATTACATATTTGTACATCATCACCTGAATTTTCTTTTGTTGGTAAGTTGGATGATCTAGCTAACATTCTGCAAAAACCTTGGCCCCTAACAATTTTAGTTGGTCTAATTTTAACATCGTATTCTTGCAGTGCAGTTACCTAGTTGGACCTTTTTTCTCCTAATACCCTTTGCATTAGTAATTGTATTACTGCTGAGAATGGAACTTGTTATCACTCTGCCAGATTGCCAAGGCTAAGGAAGGAATCCCAACAGAGGTAACCACAAACCAATTTTTTGACTTGATAGCTAGCCTATTAATCTGGAGAGGGTTCTCTCAAAATGGGTCATAGATAGGAGGGCTAGAGAAATTAGGGTTTTAGGCTAGATAATGAGTACAAGGGGTTGTTTTGATTTGTTTTGGTTGGGTAAATCAACAGATAGTGGAATTAGGTCAAGGAAATCTAGGTCAGGGAAAATGGAGTTAGGGTTGCAGGGATCAATGGGGCAAGGTAGGTACAATGCCAATCACTTGAAGATAATGGTTATGGAATGGTTCAGAAAATGTAACAAGGATGAGAAAAGAATAAGGGATGTATTTCTCTCAGACATAAGATAATGAAACAAAATATGATCAGTTACAAAAAACAGAGCATGTGCAAGCATGTATTATGAATTTCAAGCTTACAAAAGATCATAACATAGACATGAAAGTGAAGATGAACAATACATGAAAAAATATGTGACTGAAGAAGAAACAATGAAAGACATTCAATATCACAAGTATCCCATAAATTTAGCTGCAACTCCTCTTTATTAGCTTGGCCAAAAATGAGTACAAGTTCCCTTGATCAACTAGCAAAATGAAATTGATTCCAACCTTTGACTCATGTGAAAAACTGAGCTAAATAGACATGAAAACCTCCTTCACTCATCCTCAGGGGTCGAATCCATGAGGTGAGGAAGATATTACACAAAAATCTGAATTGATAGCTACAGTATAGGATGATCAAAGTGACTCATTCCTATCTCAAGTGAACTGATTCATTACACCTCATATGCTTGATTTACCTAATGTATTTACCCTAGTAAATAGTAAAAACATGATAATTACATTCATCTTCATCATTTACATAGGTAAATTCAACATTTCCAAAGATAAAAATAAAAAATGGTGTGAAACTCACAAAATTTCTGAAGACTGCAAAAGCACCATTTTCTTGTTAAACGTGCAGTGACAAGGCAAAAATTATCCCCTTTGTTCAAGTCTGAATTTTAGAGCCTTCCCAGTGTCCAAATATGCTCCAAGCTGGCTCGTTGGAAATCCCTTCAAGTCTACGTTCCATAACTACCTTCAGTTTTAAAAATGATGCTCATTTTCCCTATCAAAAATCACTTCTCCCAAGACTGGTAAACGCGCAGCGACCAGGCAAAATTTGAGGCAGAAACATGATTTTTTGATGGTTTTTTTGACTTTTTCAGTGACCAATTCTCCTCCAAAAACTTAGAAACTTCACAGGGTTGATTTCCTCATCATTACAAATCTATTGGTTGTGGCCATTTTTCCATTATATTCCTCAAGAAAGAGCATATCGTCAAAGGCGCTGCATGTTTAACAAATTTTCTATGTGAAAAATATCCTTAAAAACACAAAAATGTACAAAAATGCTAAGTTGGCCAAAATTTTGTCAAAATTTTTGGGATACTCGCTGATCATGTGCTTGAGGCTTGGAGTGTCACCTCAACAAGTATATCTAACTTCTCTTTCTCTTCTTGCTTGGTCAAGTCTTCAATTTTGGCATTGGCTCTTTTCAGCTTGGCCAATGCAATTCTCTGTTTCTGGGCATGAAGTTTGACCTTTTTCCTCAACAAGTCATTATCCTTGTTTGCTTTCTCTAGCAACTTCTCCAAGTGTAGATTGGCTCTATCAAGCCATGGTTCCCAGTTCTTACTGATTTCTTGGGCAAGTTGTTCATTTAGTGTAAGCTGGTCTGCTAGCTCAGCTTCCCTTTGTCTCTCTAGGGTTAGAGCTATTTTTAGCCCTCTAGTCCTAGGTCTCTATCTTGGAGGCTGATCCTCATCATCATCAGGTTCACCAAATTTTCTAATGTTTCCTCAAGACTTTAGCCTTCTCTGCCTCTTTCTGTGCTTTGATGCATTTCACCTCATTGATGACTTGTTTGGTTTTTAGCTGCTGATTTTCATGCTCAAGAAAGTGAATCACATATTTAGCTCTCTCAAGAATAGCTTGGAGCTCACTAATCTTAGCCTCTTTACCTTTGATTGCTACTTTTGTGATTTTGTCTTCATCCTCCTCATCTAGGTCAATCAACTAAAATTCTTTCTTTGTTTCATGATTGTCCTCCTCATCATGAATGGTTAGCTCTATCACCCTTTCCTTACCTTTATCTACCTACTATGTTGATGAAGAAGGCATGGTCCCTTTCACTCCAAGTGAAGCAAACACATGCCTATAGCCTCTCTGGTAAGTTTTGGGCAATGGATCAACCTCATCCAAACTAGTCCATTTTTCCTCAATGTCCTCATCACTACTTGATGACGTAGAATCATGATGTGATGACGATGAAGGGTTATAAAAAGATGAAGAATAAGGGTCAATGTGAGATGGAGGTGAATGAGGTGAAGGGAGCTGATATGTTAATGATGTATGAACAATAAGCTGAGATAGAGGGATATATGAGGAAGGATGAGATGATGAAAGTGCATTCTAGCTATGCTGAATAGGTGGGGCAGTGAAAATATCATTGGATATGAAGGTGCCCCATGGAATGTGTAACTGATCAAGTTGATTGATGACTATCATATTAATAAGGGAGTGGTGAAAGAGAATTTTCATTTGATGATCATAATCTCTCTTTTGGGCAATAAATGCCATCTTATCAATGCTCCGGTAGAGATAATAGGATATATGAAGCATTCTGACCCTAGTGAAGTGCATGAGGAGTCAGATACGATAGGAATAGAGTCTAGAAAACCTTCCCTCACAGGTGAAGTATTTCATGATGATTTTCATCATGGGGACATATCTGTCTAGGAGGTAGGAGATGGGAAAAATCATCTTTTTTTCATTCTTGAACCTTGGTTTAATATATGGCTCATAATAATAATGATTCAGATTTCCTTGTTTAAACCATCTTTCCCCAACATTTTGGATCCCAGTTGCAGCTGCTATAATGTTAGTGGACATAGTGAAATTGACCTCGAAAAGGGTGACCTGTTTGTCATGAAGGTTAGAAATGAACAATCTTGTCAACATAGGATGGTACTAAACTCCTTGCACTTTTTCACAGAAATCGAAGCAACCTACATGCTTAAAGCATGCCATAGTGAGGGGAGATGCCATAAGCTCTCTGGTATTTTCTGGTTCATGTCTGATGACTTTCCCTCCCTTTATATGGTTTTCTCTCTAATATTTATTCCTCCTCACTATAGCTTTTGTTTTCCTCTTGAGCCATGATGTCTCTTGGTGTAAAAAACCCTAGGGATGATGGAATGAAATGAAGGAGTATGAGGTGAAAGGAAGTGTGAGGAAATGAAGGAAATGGGAATATGAAGGGAGCCTAGGTAAGTGAAACCCTAGGAATTAGGGTTATCAGGGATGAGATTTAGGGAATGGGGATAGGGAAATGGGAGAATGTTTTTAGGAATGTGAGGGAGAGTATATGAAAGTTTAATGATTAGATTTATGGTGTGAATTAGATTTTAATAATTACTAGTGTTTTCTTACTTTAGAAGTAGGTTTTGAATTGACTAAGAAAAATAACACATCAAATAGATTATAGCTTGGTTACTTACTAGTAATGAAAGCTTGAATAATCATTGTGCAAATATTTGACATCAATTGGTGGAGTAGAAATCTGGCAGAGGTTTTTTGGAGCTTTCTGGGTGAACGCACAGTGACCTAGCTGAATGCATAGCGACCCTACTGAACGCACAACATCGTTGTAAATTTCATTGCTAAATTTGACCAAACGCGCAACGTCCTAGTTAAATGTTCAGTGTCTTGGCTAAACACATAGCGACCAGGAGAAAACGCATTGACCATATCTGTTTTGCTCAATTTCGCTTTGAAACCTAAAATTTCTTCCTTGCTAAGGATTGCTTGAGGCTGTATGACACAAATGAGCTTTCTCTTGAAGTTTTGAGGGTTCTTATACCCTAGTGTATTTTATTTATAATTTGAAAACCCACTTTCCTTATGTTTCACTTTTCAATTTTTCAAATTTGCACACTAATGCTCTTTAACATCTAACTTTGTGTTTTGCAGGTTGATCAATTGATGGAGTTTGGATTTTCTTTCCTTCTGTTTGGCATGAATTCTTGGGTTGGAAGCTAGGGAATAAAATATTACATATAAAAAACATAAAATTACATTTTAAATAAAAAATAAATTGCATCTTTGGTTTCATATCAAAATGACATTTTGATATGAAAATCATATGAAATCAAAATGACAACTTAAAAAATATAATATTTACATACTGATGATCTTCTGTAGATGAAAATATAATGTCATTGAGTCACTCTCATGTGTTTTTTGACTTTATTGAGATGGAATAATGCATTTTTGGACCTTGAAAGACAAAACCCTAATGACCTAATGAGACTTCGAATAACCTGATTTCCATGGTTGACTTTAAATGAGACAAGACATGGTGAAATTATATTTTCATAGGTGTTATTATGCTCAGGAAGACATGGAAGTGAGTTAGCAAATATGATTCTCTGAGGGAGAGTGAAGTTTTATTGAGGGAGGCTACCATTAGTGAAATAATTTTTAGCATGACCCAATGGAATGATATAAAAATTTCAGAATGAGACACCTAAAATGAAAATGAAAGGAATGATATTGATCATTGATGGCAGAATCTATATTCTGACACTAACATTGGCCTTATTGGGGATGGCAGCTCTAACAAAGGTGTCAACAACCACAAATCTATGAGTTGTGCAGATCAGTGCTTTCTTCCATTGGGCCAGTACGGTCAAAAAATAATTGAAACTAAAATGTGGGACTGACTATTTGACAATTAAATGACACAAACTGAATAAAACTGACTCAATTTGACTTGACTTGACTGAAACAAAGACTCAAAATCTGAACTTAGCCTGATGCAAACTTAACTTGAAAAATTAGAAACTTAATGAAGTTGCATGGCCTTCACTTCGGGCTCCGAACTCCAATGCTTTTTCCACTTCACACTTGCAGAAATATTAAACTGATATATACAATGAGGATGAAAATTTCTCATAATTTTCAGATCAGAAGAAATAGTGCTTCAGGATCCTACCATTTACTGGCCCTCCTAAGCAACTTTTCCCATCCATTTCTTCTAAAAGATATGCATTTTGTCTACGAGAAGCTACAACTCTAAAGGGACCTTTCTATATATTATCAAACTTCCTGTGCTTACCTTTGTCTTCATTCCTGGAATCCCACTGGAGTACCACATCATAAATCTTGAAATCATCTTGTTTGGTTTTCCTATCATAAATTGCCTTGATCTTATCATGAAGCTTGGAAGTGTTCTGGAACACTTCTTCCCTTGTTTGTTGTAAGTGAATCATTTGGTTTATTCTTCGTTGAATATCATTTTCTTCGCTTCCAACCTCTTGTATACGTTTCACGACTAGGACATCCAATGAAGTAGGGAAAACTGTATCCACAAAATAAACTACCTAAAATGGAAACATGTCAATGGATCTTTTGTTGCTTACTCAATCTGCCCACAGTGCATTTATCAGCTTCTTGTGCCAATTCTTTTGTTGGCCTCCAACATCTTTTTGATAATACTAATTAGAGACTTTTTGGAGGACTCCGCCAATCCGTTGCCCTGTGGATAATATGATGTAGAATGACCCAATTTAATGTTATATTTATCGTATAATTATGTCATCTTCTTTTATTTGAAAGGTACAACGTTATCCGTGATTATCTTTCTAGGACAACCAAACCGAGACAAAATGTTAGCTTGAAGAAACCAAATAATGATTGAGTTAGTAGCTTTCCTGGTTGGGATCGCCTCGATCCACTTTGTGAAATAATCTGTAGTGGTAAGTATCCATTTATGTTGAGCAAATGAAGGTGGGTGTATCTCACCGATAAAATCTAAGCCCCACTGCTGGAAGGGAGCTTCAACTGAAATGAGATGTAATGGTAAAGGAAGGAGCTTACGTTTACCTTGGAAAAGTTAGCACTCATGGAAGCTCATGACCTTCTTATACAAATCTGAAAACAAAGTAGGCCAATAGTAACCCGCTCTTAGTACTTTGTTGGCGATATTCTTCTAGTACAAATGACCTCCAAAATATCCCTTGTGGAAATCTTTCATCACTTCTCTGGATTCATCTTCCACCAAACAATTGAGCAATACTCCTCGTGGATCCTTCCAGTAGAGTGAACTATCAAGTATGTAGTATTTTGAAGCCTTAAAATTTAAGGACCTTTTCTTAGTCTTTGTCATGTATAGAGGAGGATTCAAATGTTGTAAAACATAAATAATATCAGCATACCGTGGAGACGATGAAAATAGATCTGATACCTGAAATAAACTTACATTCTCTTCACCATCGGACAGTGATGATATGAGATTTTTAAGTTCATGTAAATTATACTTATCCATGAGCTTGGCTAAGCCTTTCCCTTTGATTAGCTTGTTTGGCTTGATCTCAAGGTCATACTCTAAAAGTGCTGCTATCCACCTACCTCTTCTTCCTTCTAGATCTGTTTGCATAAGTACTTCTTTAATCGTTGCATCTGGAACATATGCTAAAATATGAGAGTGCAGAATGTAAACACGGAAGTCTTTGAGTGATTTAACTAAGGCCACGACCCGTTTCTCAATTATGTTGTATCAGAGAGTTGTGTCTCTTATGGTGCGACTGAAGATTTCTATAGGCAGCTCTGTTCCATATTTTTTCTGCATAAGCACTGCTGCCAAGGTATGCTCAGAAGCAAAAGAAAATATGATGAAATCTAATGAATAATCAGAAATTTTTAACACTGGAGCAGTGATCAAAGAAAATTTTACCGAGTTGAATGATTTACGAGCATTTTCTGACCATCTAACATCATTTTCCTTCTTCATCAGCAACCCCCTCATACTTATCATAAATGGAGGGAGAAACTACTTGGATGGGAAAATCTAAACTCTCCATTCAGCCCCAACATGTTGCATAGATCCGGGGTTGAGGACTGCTTTGTTGAGCTACCTAGGATGGCTCATTTCATTTGGATGATTGCATGGGTGAAGGAGTCACTCTTTGGGAATAAGACTTCCCATGTTTTTCATCACTCCTACCTTGAGGAGGCCATTGAACAACAAGGATATTTCCACTTGCATCTTCTATTGTCTCATGATGTATACTTTGGTTTTACACACTTGGAGGGATACATGGAGGACAGATTTATTGCATACTTTGATGAACTATGGTGGGGTCTATTGATGAGGAGGCCACAAGAAGAGGAGGATGATTTTTTCTCTACCTTGCAGTTGCTTGAGGACAAGCAACATTTTGAAGGGGGGGGACTGTAATGTTCCCAATTTTTAGCCTCAAGCTACAAGGAACATCATAGTTAGCAGTATTTTATTTAGTTAAATAAAATGGGTAAGGAGGCCCCATAATCTTTGAGAAGGAAGAATAAACACTCCTCATGTGAAAGGAGGAAGAATAAAGCAGCCGATTTAAGCACCACATGGTGTGAACAGAATTGGATCATGCTTGATCTAGTCATTTTGACCAAGTCAACTAAACTGTCTAGATACATTGAATCTTGTTGGACATCGCAGTTTTGGTGGAGGAAAACTTGCATGAGTTGGGAGGCTTGGGCCAATTGTGGAGGCCATGAAATTTCAGCCCAATACCAGCAACCCCCTCATACTTATCATAAATGGAGGGAGAAACTACTTGGATGGGAAAATCTAAACTCTCCATTCAGCCCCAACATGTTGCATAGATCCGAGGTTGAGGAATACTTTGTTGAGCTACCTAGGATGGCTCATTTCATTTGGATGATTGCATGGGTGAAGGATTCACTCATTGGGAATAAGACTTCCCATGTTTTTCATCACTCCTACCTTGAGGAGGCCATTTAACAACAATGATATTTCCACTTGCATCTTCTATTGTCTCATGATGTATACTTTTGTTTTACACTCTTGGAGGGATACATGGAGGACAGATTTATTGCATACTTTGATGAACTATGGTGGGGTCTATTGATGAGGATGCTACAAGAAGAGGAGGAGGAATTTTTCTCTACCTTGCAGTTGCTTGAGGACAAGCAACATGTTGAAGGGGGAGGACTGTAATGTTCCTAATTTTTAGCCTCGAGATAAAAGGAACATTATAGTTAACAGTATTTTATTTAGTTAAATAAAATGGGTAAGGAGGCCCCATAATATTTGAGAAGGAAGAGTAATCACTCCTCATGTGAAAGGAGGAAGAATAAAGCAGCTGATTTGAGCACGACATGGTGTGAACAGGATTGGATCATGCTTGATCTAGTCATTTTGACCAGGTCAACTAAACTGTCTAGATACATTGAATCTTGTTAGACAGTGCAGTTTTGGTGGAGGACAAATTTCATGAGTTGGGAAGCACATGTGGATGGGTCCCATGGTGGAGAGGAGAACTTGCTATATATGAAGAAGAGGAGAGCCATTTTTATTCATGCTTGATTATTATTTTGCATAGTCTGTTGAGACTACGCTCCTCTTGTTGTTTAGCAAGAGTGCAGTGCTGCATAGCACTAGGGTGTTCCCGGTCGGGAATCCCTACCTCATCCTCAAGGAAGGAGAGGTTCTAGAGCTGCATTTCCTCATTCCAGTATTTAGCCAAAGCTACCTCCTTCAGTCACAGTGTTATTCCTGGAGCAGGATAACTTTGTGCTGCAGGGTGCAGCAACAGATGATCTCTTGAGTTGTTCCTGTTGAGCCTCAAATTTGTGCTTTCCTTCACCTCATTTTACCTCATTTTTCCCTTGTCCATTTCCATTTTAAACCCAATTGATCAATAAAAATAGTTAAAATTACTTCTAGAATGGTTTACATGACTCACTTGTTGAATTTTGTGATTGTTGCCATTGTTAAGCATTTTGACCGGAACTAGCTGCAGAATGCAGGCATTCCGTAGCTAACCGGCGATTCTGCAGCTACCTTTATGTTTGAGTATGTTCCAGGTGGCCTCTTGAGGAAAAATGCATATGGGCATGATCCACGGCGTGCCTACATGGTGTGTTGCTCGTCATGGAAGAGGAAATGAATTCTGGGTACGGTTATGCACGTGTGAATACATTTGTGAAGGAAGACTCCTACTAGGACTGTCACAGTCCATGTCTTTTCTCTTTTACACAGCCACCTCAAGGACTCCTAGAATGATTTGGATAAGGAAAGACATCATTCCTAAATTATTGTAATTATTGTTACTTGCATTTACTTTATAAACTCTTGAGTAGGCCGAGAGCTTAGTTAGAAATTCTGTGATTAGATTTGCTGCTAGATTTTGTGTAAACTCTGTGTTACGTCTTTGAAGACACAGAGCATTATGTTCAAACTATTGCATCGTTAATGGAGCATACAAAATTATCTTGAAGGCGTGATTTAATTGTGAAGTCGAATGCCGTCAAGTGGTAGAGGGCCCCTGCCCCTTGAACGGATTTCTTTTGCGTAAACTAGATAAGTTTTTCCTAGCTGTCTTTACGTTCTGCATATTGAATTAGTAGTTGTTTTGTTTTATATACTATAGTCGTACTCGTTCCAGTTCTTCCACAAGAAGACACTTTGCCAATAAATTAAAATGATGAATGTTTAAATGACTATGGTATTGTAGGATAGGAGTTAAATTTGCATTTGTTCTTAACTAGCTACTGTAGTCATATTCGTTCCAGTTCTTCCACAAGAAGACACTTTGCCAATAAATTAAAATGATGAATGTTTAATGACTATGGTACTGTAGGATAGGAGTTGTATTTGTTTTTTTAACTAGATATTGTAGTTATATTCATTCCATTTCTTTCACAAGAAGACATTCTTCCAATAGATCATAACAATGAATGATGAATAACTATAGTAACATAGGAATTAGTTGTAGTTTTTAGTCTTCACTATCACAGTTGCACTTGTCCTAATCACTCTTCCACAAGAAGAAATTCTTCCAAGACATCCTTAAGAAGTTCAAGATATGACTGTGATGTGACAACTTAATTTCATTTGCTTTCAGTTCATTTGCTTTCAATTGCATACAAGTCCACAGTCAAAATTGTTCTACCTCTTCCACAAGAAGGAACTCTTCCAAAATATCCCTCATGATGAACAAACTGATTGTGTAACTTCATAGAATAATGCATGTTAATTAGAATGCTCCGGAGTTTCATTTTGCATTTAATTCATGTCCAGCTACTTCGTTTCAAGTTTGATGATGGCTTATAGTTTAACATTGTTCTAGTTTAGAAGTATCTGAAGCTCATGTTTAAATTAATTCATTGCACTTACATCTCATAGTCACATTGTCACCCTTTGCACAGTAGATCACTTTAGTTGATAGGATTCATAAGACAGCCTTCATTATTTACAAATATCTTTTTGTTCTGAAAACCATCAGTGATCCATAACTTTAGGAACAGAAGATAATATCATTACAAGGTCTGAAATATCTCTGCAAATTCCTCACCATAAACAGAGCTCTTCCTCAACAGAACTACCCTGAAAAGAAACCAATAAATCTTGGAGAATAGACTCTGACCTTCAATTGAAAATTGCAGAATAGAACTAGGTAAATTAGTTTTATGGAGACAAAGGCTTTAGAAGACATTAAGTGGCCATGATTTTAATGCCCAATCACCTTGGTTAGAAGACATATGGTTTAAGTGATTAGTTTCAAAGTTCAGGTTGTCATTTATCGTGGTAAGTCAGAATGTCTGCCTTGCTCTATTCAAATTATAGTTTAGATGTTGGGAAGCCGTTTTTGATTACATTTTCATTCATAGATACATTAGGTTCAACCTGTTCTTGACCACCAATTTTTTCATTAGTTTCCTAGGCATCAACAACACAAAACTTCAAAAGACCAAAAACATCATAAATCAACATAAAATACCAAAACATCACAAAGCACTACACACAACGCACTAGGAAACAAGCACCTAGGTACATATGGTACATTTCACTTCAGCAGTTTACAAATCCTGGTTGACAATTAAATGAACTCAGTTTAGGAGACTAGATTGAGACACAACATTTTGGTGCCATTGCCGGGGGAAGTGGGAAAACTAGGTAACCTTTGTTTCTTAGCATCCAAAAACAATTTTGCGTAGGGAGATAGATTCAAGGGGAAGATTTATAAGCAAGCAGAGTATGTGTTTTGATATCTAGAACACCACTTGTTTCATCTAGATCCAGAACTAGTACACCTTCAACTCAAACCCATCTTCCATCCTTTACTGACCCTGGACTTCTAGAAGATCTAAGGTCACCTATTCCATTAGAGAAACCTTCCACTTCATCCATTGAACCTGCCATAGAAGAGGATCCAAAGACCTTTTGTTGAGGATACAAATCTTTCTACTTCCACAGGAGAGTCAACCATGGCAGAAGAAGGAGGAGGAGGAGTTGTTAATGGAGAAAACACATTTGGAGGAGGTAGAGGTAGAGGTAGAGGAGAAGGAGGAAGATGAGGTAGAGGTGCAGATGGAGGAAGAGGTAGAATAGGAAGCTCTTTTGGGTTCCCTATACTTGATGGAGAAACCAATACAACCATGAAAAACATTTCACCTTCTGTCCTTCAGAACTTCTATGGACTTAAAACTGAGGATCCTGAAACTTTCTTATTCGAATTTGAAGTACTGTGTAGGACTTATGACTACCTTCAAGATGCCCAAAAATTGAAATTATTTCCTTCCACTCTGAAAGGAGCAGCATTGAAGTGGTTTATGAGCTTAAGCAGTAGTTCCATTAGGACATGGGAAGACATGAAACAAGCATTTCTAGAGAGATACTTTGATTATTGTATGCCGGTTAATCATAAGGAAGAAGTGTTCAAGATGTTACAAAAAGAAGATGAAAACTTAGAAGATTTGTTGGAAAGATTTAAATACAACATAAAAGGGCACAAATGGAAAACCTAGATCAAGACACTTTAAAAGCTCTTTTGTTGAAAACCATTAGGGATGAATGGTTGGATATCCTTAACATGATGGGAAAAGGGGATATATCACAACTCACATTACCTGAAATATCTGAGTTATGTATCAACCTTTCCAGAGGGAAATCCAAAACTGTCAAAGGCTCAAGAGATCCTGCTCTTGCAAGGGCAAGTAAATCTGCTTCTGGGACAGTAAGTAGATCAGAAATAGGACACATGCTTGATGATTTTAAATCTGACATCTTAGGGAGTCTTAGTGAACAAATAGACACCCTCAAGATACAAAACAAGCAAAAGGTTGAATCTGATGCCTTGGCAATCTTTGTCCCAAATGTAGGAAGAAACATGCCTTGAGAGAGTGCCCTTTGGATGTAAAAGTTGTAGAAACCTGTGTTATTTGTTCTGAGAAACATGAGACCAAGAATTGTCCTTCTCTTCCTAGTCTCAAGGCTGTTTTTCAAGAAGAAACTCCTACAGATTCCACAGAATCTCTTAACTTTGTATCTAGAAGACCTTGGCAGGGACCTCAGACACAGGGATTTCATGATCAAATGTATAATCAACCTCCACCTTGGAATTCTTGGCAGCAAGCTTGGCCCCAATTTCAAAATCAATCTCAAGCTTGGGCACAAGGATCACAAGGTCCCTATGGAAGATACTCTCCATATTATCAGTATCCACCATCCTATCCACCATATCCACAAAATTTTCCTCAAAATCTTCAACAAAATTCTCAACATCATCTGAACCAACCTCATCAAAATCAACCACTTCCATTACCATTCCCTCAAAAATCCAATCAATTACCAGCTCAGCCCATACCAAACCCCAATAATAAGAATCCTCATAATACATACATGATAGAAGGACAACAATTTCCAACTTATTTAATTACTCCTCTAGACCTTAGTGATGTTCAACTTAGGTCTGGAAGGATACTTGAGAAGAGGAAACCTTCTGTGATCATACAAGAATAAGATAATTCTGAGGAAGACTCCCTACGGGTTAATAAAGTCTTGAGGAAGAAACATCCTTTCAAGGCCAAAACATTGAAAAACTGAAACAAAAAGATCCAATAAGCCCAACTCCAGTATTAGAGCAACCATCCACATCTACTTCTATACCTCCCTTTTCGGAAAGATTACAAATTGACAAAGGTGTAGAAAAACAAATAATGGTGCCTAATTATGATTTCTTGGATGAATTGAGAAATGTTTGCATTAAAATTCCATTATTGCAAGCCATCAAAGAAATCCCAATTTTAGCCAAAACAATAAAGGAGTTGAGTATGAAGACAACAAAGAAAAGAATAAGAGAAACCAAGAAAATTCAACTGGTAGGACAAATAGCAGACATTATGATGGGTAAGACTACTATTCCAAAGTACCTTGACCCAGGAAATCCAGTTGTCAAAATTCACATCGATGGAATTGAAATTCAAAACACACTCATTGACTTAGGAGCAGCAATAAATATCATGAGTAGACAAATCATGGACAAACTGAAACTTCCTAATCTTCTCTTTACACCCACACTATTACAGCTAGCAGATAGATCTGTGATCAGACCAGATGGGGTAATAGAAGACATTCCAGTGTCCCTAGACTCTTGGGAGTACCCTGTGGATTTCATGATCCTGACACCCAAGAATAATCTAGGAGGCCATCCTGTCATACTAGGAAGACCTTGGTTGGCTACAGCTGATGCTTTTATTAGTTCTAGGTCCGGTGATATGTATATTTCTGATGGAAGTTCAACAAAGAAATTCACTTTATATCCTCCAGCTAGGACAATTACAGATCTAGATGACACTCAATGGATAGAGGATGAAGAATATTTGCAACCACTCTTCACAATTTCAGAAATTAGTGAAAATAATCAAATTCTGAATACTCTAGAAAATTTTGAATCTTCTCCAGATCACAAACAAGAATCATTTCAAGAGAAATCCAATATTGAGTTCTTGTCATCTAGACAGATGTCTCTTCATTCTATGGACAAATTTGGCAGTTCTACAAGTGAAAATTTTCCAGGTAAAACCTTGAACATAAACAAAAATCTGGAAAAATCTCAACAAGAAGAACTAGTCAAAGTATTACAGAGACATTCTTCTGCATATGCATGGGAATACACTGACATGAAAGGGATAAGTCCCAAGACTTGTACTCATCACATCTATAGAGAGGCAAATTGCAAACCAATCAGACAGCCTCAAAGACGGATGAATCCAAATCTTAGGGAAATTGTCAAGGAAGAATTACAAAAATTGTTAAATGTTAACTTCATCTATCCTATTTCAGATAGTCGGTGGGTTTCTCCTTTGGTGATTGTGCCTAAGAAAAATGGAAAATGGAGGGTGTGTGTTGACTACCGAGAACTGAATAAAGCTACTCTTAAAGACCATTTTCCCTTACCTTTCATAGATCAAGTATTAGATACATTAGCAGGTAAAAAGTACTTTTCATTCCTGGATGGATTTAGTGGTTACAATCAAATCCAAGTAGCACTTGAAGACCAAGATAAAAACACATTTACTTGTCCTTGGGGTACCTATGCCTACCGAGTATTGCCATTTGGGTTATGCAATGCACCTGCAACATTCCAAAGGGCAGTATTAAGAATTTTTTCTGATCTGATACATGACTGTGTAGAGGTGTATATGGATGATTTTACAGTTTATGGGGATACATTTGAAGAGGCTTTAGAAAACTTGGAAAAGGTCTTAAAAAGATGTCAAGAAGCAAACCTTTCTCTTAGTCATGAAAAATGTTTTATGATGTTCACTGAAGGTATTGTTTTAGGGCACCACATTTCGGGGGATGGGATTAGAGTTGATGAAGCGAAAGTTGAAGTTATTTCTAACCTATCCATTCCAAGTTGTCAAAGAGATGTAAGAAGTTTTCTAGGATTTACGGGGTACTATCGGAGATTTATAGAAAACTTCACCAAAATAACATCTCCTCTCTTCAAATTACTCACCAAAGATTGTGAATTTAAGTGGACTTCTGATTGCCAGTTAGCTTTTGAAACCCTGAAAACCAAAATTTCTGAAGCACCTATATTAAGGGGACCTAGCTGGAAGTTACCTTTTCATATCTCGACAGATGCTTCCGATACAGCTCTAGGAGCAGTATTGGGACAGAAAGATTTAATTCCCTATGCCATCTATTATATCGGTAAAAATTTGACTCCTGCAGAGTTAAACTATACTGTAACTGAAAAAGAGTTTTTAGCTGTTGTTCATGCCATTAACAAGTTTAGACACTATATAACAGGCTATGAAACTTTTATTCACACTGATCATTCTGCCATTAGATATTTAATGAATAAATCAATCACTAATGGTAGAGTTATAAGATGGTTGTTATTATTGCAAGAATTCAACATTACTATTCTAGATAGGCCTGGAAAACAAAACACTGTGGCTGACTTCCTGTCTAGAATTCAAAATATCAAAGATGACACTTTGGTTGAAGATCAATTTCCTGATGAATATCTTTTTGCAGTTTCTACTCAAACTCCATGGTTTGCTGATATTGCTAATTATTTAGTTTCAGGAAAATTTCCTTCAATTATGAATGCAAGGGATACAAGAAAAATCATTAATGATAGTGCAAGATATTCATGGGTCGCTAATGAGTTGTACAAGACAGGTTCAGATTTGATCATTAGAAGGTGTGTTCGTGAAGATGAGATGCCTGAAATTCTCAAGGCATGTCATGATAAACCTTGTGGCGGACACTTTGCAGATAAGAGGACAGCCTATAAGATCCTTAATTTAGGATATTATTGGCCATCTTTGTTTAAAGATGCAAGGGAGTATGTCAAAAGGTGTGACGGTTGCCAAAGGGTAGGGAAACCTTCTCCTTCAGGTGAGATGCCATTACAACCTCAGGTACACATTGAACCTTTTGAAAAATGGGCCTTGGATTTTGTAGGACCTATTAGTCCTCCATCAAGACAAAAGAAATACATATTAGTTTGCAGTGATTATGTTACTAAGTGGGTAGAAGCTAAACCATTACTTGTTGCTAATGAATCATCTGTAGTTACTTTTCTTTTTGAGGATATTTTTACTCGTTTTGGTGTCCCAAAGGAAATTGTTACAGATCAAGGAGCTCAATTTACATCAAGGCTAGTGGAGCAAATGATGGAGAGGTACAAAATCAGGCATAGAAAATCTACTCCTTATCATCCACAAGCAAATGGTCAAGTGGAATCTACTAATAAGGTCATTGAAGGAATCCTAACAAAGACTGTTCATTTACATAAAAGAGATTGGGTAGATAGGCTTCCTGAAGCCTTGTGGGCCTATAGAACTACATGGAGAAACACAACAGGCCATACTCCTTATGAGCTTGTTTATGGAAAGCAAGTTTTGTTTCCTATAGAGTTCCAAATCCAAACATTCAAGATGGCAGTTCAGCTCGGACTTGATCTAACGGAGGCACAAAAGCATAGACTGGAGCAAATTAATGAATTGGATGAGATCAGACAAGATGCAGTTCAGAAAACAAGTCTAGTCCAGCAGCAAAGGGCTAGATGGCATGACAAGTACATCAAAGAGAAGAAATTTAAAGAGGGTGATTGGGCTCTCTTGTTTGATTCAAAATTCAAGGATTTTCAAGGGAAATTTCAGACACATTGGTTTGGGCCATATGAAATTGTTCGAATTTTTGATAATGGGGCAGTAAAAATCAGAACTATAGATGAAGAAGAGGTCACTTTTCTTGTGAATGGCCATAGACTGAAGCTATAACACAAGCCACTCTCAAGAGAAGAGTTTGTCAAGAAGTTCCAAGGAGACAATGATGTGAAGTTAATGAAGAAGAGTCTCTCTTCTTCATCAACTTGATTAAATTTTCTGAAGCATTTCTCTTTTGAAAAAAATAAAAAAAATAAAAAAAAATAAAAAATAAAAAAAATAAAAAAATAAAATAAAAGTATAAACATGAAAACCAATCACTGATTGGCATGTTTATACAGAAAAGATAGGGTGAAAATCAGAGTCTCTCTGACACTCTAACTTTTTCCATTGTTGTTTCTAAGCAGTTGTTATAAAAATCATAAGTTTAGTGTCATAGTACTTATGATTCATTTCATCTCACTCCATTCACTATCCATCCATACTTCATCTCATCCATCATTCACATTTCACTCCATTCCACATTCCATTCATTTCACTCCATCTTCCATTCACTTCATGTCAAAACATAGAATTTGATATCTTGCTGCAAGTGAATAAAAATATGCCATGAATTGCAGTACAGCCCTTATGTTCCTTCATTCCATGAAATGAATCCATTCTTATTCCATTATCCACTTCATAATCCATCATCCATTTCATCCATTTTCATAAACATTTCACCCATCTTCCAGAAACATTTCATTTTCATGATTAAAGTATTCTACAGGAACATTCTGCAGCTCAGTGGACATTCTGCAGCTGATCACCTTTTATGCAGCCCGACAGTCTTTTTGGCAACTATAAACCCTGAAGGCATCAACCAGCAGACATCAGAATTACAACAAAGTGATCGAGTGAATTCATGAATCAAAAATATCAAGAAAATTGTGAAAGATTCCTCCAAAGATGAGCAGAGAAGACAAAGGCTACACAAACATCAAATAAAGGGCAGAGGTAATAAATTTAAATTACGATGGCAATTCATGAAAATTTAGCATAGTTTAGTTGTGAAATTATTCAAAGAGTTGTTTTAATTATTTTATTGATCAAACACCAAACAAAACCCTCTATAGACTTTGTATTAAATCTTCGAATTCAAATTTTCTATCCAATAGCATTTGAGCGGTGGAACGGCCAAATCATTTGAAATTCCCACGACTCTTAACCAAGTTCTTTAATGATGAAGATTTTTCCTGCCGTCGTAAATCCTCCGCCGTCTCCTCAAATCATTAATGCAATCCTCCACCTCACTCCACCACTCTATGCCGTGACCATTTGCCATAACGTCATTCCGTAGCCAGTATTCCATTCCGAAAGCAGAAGCATTATTATCATCAGGAGCAGAACAGAAGAGGTACATTGGAAGCATAACGGTGTGAGAACTCACTGAACAGAGAGCATATTACTGAGAACAAAGTTTGGAGCATTTGCACTGTCAACACAGAATTGTGGCCATGTAGAGTTTAAAGCCTGTTGCTACCAGAAGACAGAGGTGCTAAAATTGAAGACTTTGCTACCAAAGACAGAGGTGTGGTAGTAATTGAAGTTTGAAGTCTGTTATTACCAAAGACAGAGGTGTGGTAGTGACTGGTTTTGAAGTTGTTGTTACCCGAGACAGAGAGGTTGTAGTGTTGAATTTGAAGCATACCATTTGCTATCAGAGACAGAGGTTGAGTTTGAAGTCTGTTGTTACTAGAAACAGAAGTGTTTTTCAGTGATTGAGTTTGAAGTCTTCTGTTACCAAAGACGGAGGTATTGCACAAAAAGAAATTTGAAATCATCTACCACTGTCTATCAGAGACACATTAGCTCGAAAATTGAAAGTGCTTCCATATCATTCCAAAGTTCAACAGAAGTACATCAGTCCGAGGATTCGAAGGCATTTTTCAAACAGAGGCATACAAACCAGAGATTTTTAAGACTGTAGCTATTTCAAAGGTATGTTCTTCCAAAATTAAAGCCATTTTTATTTAGAGCTTGAAGCCATTTTAATCCGAAAGTAAAAGCCATTGTTTTGTGGATAGAGAAGAGTGTTAATTGATAGTGAAAAATCATGGGTTTCATCGTAAGGATTGAGCCTATAGGATCAAAATATTTAGAAGGTTATCCGCAATGCAAGGAGATGCTACAACAAATAGGATGGCTCCAATTCTTGGAAAAGTTTAATGGTTGCCATAAGGAATTCACCAAAACATTTGCTAGATCATTCCAAGGCACTGAGGTTGAAATAGGAGATGGTAAGTTTACTGTTAATGAAGTTTTTATAGCAGAGGCTACAGGATTATCCAGAGCTGGGGAAAGATGGTTTAAAAATAGGGAATTCCATAATGACTCATGGAAACAAATCTTAAAATCACCAAACATGGATGTTAGTGTGTTCAAGAAGGGAATTCCCAGTACAGCATTGAAGAGCAAATGGAGGAATATACTACTTCTTTTACAAAAATTTCTTACATGTGAGGGTAGATATGGGACATTTTATGTCTACCATATGAGACTAATGTTGCATTTTATAGGAGAAGATTTGAATTTACCATATTTCTTGTATCAAAGTCTGAAGAAAATGGCTTCATGTGTTCAGAGAAGAGTTCAGTTTTTGGAAACAACCCTGTATCATCATGGGTTAGTCAAAATTTTAATTGAGCATCATCTATCTAAATCAAATGATACATGGGATGATTTCTTAATAAGAAATCATTTTGAGGAAGCAAAAGAACTATCACCTGAACCACAGGCCACAAAGAGAAGTAGGAGATGGAGGACTCCAAAGGGTAAAATTGACAAACCGGTTCAAGAAAGCAGTGAAGAAGTCATTTTGGAGAAGTTGACTAGAATCAAGAGTCAACTCAAGGCAGAGAAGGTAATCAAGGAATTTGTTATAGAAAAAGGGGAGGGTTCCTCTCAACTTAGGAGAAGCCACAGATTAAAAGGAAAACTGAAGAAAACATCAATCAAACAAACAGGGGTAATAAATATTGAAGATGAAGAAACATCTATGGAAGAGTATGATGATGAAGATTTTTATGAAGGCACCCCTGAGATTGATCCTGCTCAACAGGAAATCTATGATTATGTGGAAACTTTAGAGAGGACAGCTTCAGAAAGCAGAGAGAGAACCCCCAGTCCTCCACTGTCTGAAATTGATATATTAAGGAGGGATAGGTATGAGTTGGAATTGTTGAATAGACACATTAAAAATGAGAATGAAATTCTCAAAGATCAAATCAAGCTCAAGACTGACATGAACTCAACCTTATCCCTACATATAGACAAAGTGGAGAGGACCAATGAGAAGATGAAGACAAGGAACAAAAAGTTGATCAGGGCACTCACAAACCTCAGGTTCAAACTTGTGATCAGGAAACCCAGAAGGCCTCTAGCATTCAGAAAAAGGAGAAGAAGGGGATTAGATGTCCTTGCAGAAGCCTCAGAATTCATAGGATAATTTGCATGAGGACATGCAAAGAGACAGCAGTGGGGGTATGTTGAGCCTCAAATTTGTGCTTTCCTTCACCTCATTTTTACCTCATTTTCCCTTGTCCATTTCTATTTTAAACCCAATTGATCAATAAAAATAGTTAAAATTACTTCTAGAATGGTTTACATGACTGACTTGTTGAATTTTGTGATTGTTTCCATTGTTAAGCATTTTGACCGGAACTAGCTGCAGAATGCAGGCATTCTGTAGCTAACCGGCGATTCTGCAGCTACCTTTATGTTTGAGCATGTTCCGGGTGGCCTCTTGAGGAAAAACGCATATGGGCATGATCCACGTCGTGCCTACATGGTGTGTTGCTCGTCATGGAAGAGGAAATGAATTCTGGGTACGGTTATGCACGTGGGAACACATTTGTGAAGGAAGACTCCTACTAGGACTGTCTCAGTCCAGGTGTCTTTTCTCCTTCACGTAGCCACCTCAAGGACTCCTAAAATGATTTGGATAAGGAAAGACATCATTCCTAAATTATTGTAATTATTGTTACTTGCATTTACTTTATAAACTCTTGAGTAGGCCGAGAGCTTAGTTAGAAAATCTGTGATTAGATTTGCTGCTAGATTTTGTGTAAACTCTGTGTTACGTCTTTGAAGACACAGAGCATTATGTTCAAACTATTGCATCGTTAATGGAGCAGACAAAATTATCTTGAAGGCGTGATTTAATTGTGAAGTCGAATGCCGTCAAGTGGTAGAGGGCCCCTGCCCCTTGAACGGATTTCTTTTGCGTAAACTAGATAAGTTTTTCCTAGTTGTCTTTACGTTCTGCATATTGAATTAGTAGTTGTTTTGTTTTATATACTGTAGTCGTACTCGTTCCAGTTCTTCCACAAGAAGACACTTTGCCAATAAATTAAAATGATGAATGTTTAAATGAATATGGTATTGTAGGATAGGAGTTAAATTTGCATTTGTTCTTAACTAGCTACTGTAGTCATATTCGTTCCAGTTCTTCCACAAGAAGACACTTTGCCAATAAATTAAAATGATGAATGTTTAATGACTATGGTACTGTAGGATAGGAGTTGTATTTGTTTTTTTTAACTAGATACTATAGTTATATTCATTCCAGTTCTTTCACAAGAAGACATTCTTCCAATAGATCATAACAATGAATGATGAATAGCTATAATAACATAGGAATTAGTTGTAGTTTTTAGTCTTCACTATCACAGTTGCACTTGTCCTAATCACTCTTCCACAAGAAGAAATTCTTCCAAGACATCCTTAAGAAGTTCAAGATATGACTGTGATGTGACAACTTAGTTTCATTTGCTTTCAGGTCATTTGCTTTCAATTGCATACAAGTCCACAGTCAAAATTGTTCTACCTCTTCCACAAGAAGGAACTCTTCCAAAATATCCCTCATGATGAACAAACTGATTGTGTAACTTCATAGAATAATGCATGTTAATTAGAATGCTCCGGAGTTTCATTTTTCATTTAATTCATGTCCAGCTACTTCGTTTCAAAGTTTGATGATGGCTTATGGTTTAACATTGTTCTAGTTTAGAAGCATCTTAAGCTCATGTTTAAATCAATTCATTGCACTCATATCTCATAGTCACACTGTCACCCTTTGCACAGTAGATCACTTTAGTTGATAGGATTCCTAAGACAACCTTCATTATTTACAAATATCTTTTTGTTCTGAAAACCATCAGTGATCCATAACTTTAGGAACATAAGATAATATCATTACAAGGTCTGAAATATCTCTGCAAATTCCTCACCATAAACAGAGCTCTTCCTCAACAGAACTACCCTGAAAAGAAACCAATAACTCTTGGAGAATAGACTCTCACCTTCAATTGAAATTGCAGAATAGAACTAGGAATTAGTTATGAGATAGATGAGCTTAGAATAGAATGTTGCATCATGATTAATGTCTAACTGTCTAAGTTAGAAAACTTGCATATTTAAGTGATCATTTCTCAAAGTCTAGTTTGTGTCATTTGTTTAAAAAGTCATCATCAAGCTCTTGTTTCTATTCAGTCATAGTTTAGATGTTGCTTCAGTGTTTTTGATTACATTTTCCATTCCATACATTAGGCTCAACTGTGTTTTTGACCACCAATTTCTTTT
This sequence comes from Pinus albicaulis, assembly GCA_034641835.2. Lineage (NCBI taxonomy): Eukaryota > Viridiplantae > Streptophyta > Pinopsida > Pinales > Pinaceae > Pinus > Pinus albicaulis. The sequence goes on from CM076574.1 coordinate 737,562,154, forward strand.
CATTAGTTTTCTAGGCACTTTCATTGTAAACACAAAACTTCAAAAGACCAAAAACATCATAAATCAACATAAAAGACCAAAACATCACAAAACACTACACACAACGCACTAGGAAACAAGCACCTAGGTACATATGGTACATTTCACTTCAGCAGTTTACAAATCCTGGTTGACAATTAAATGAACTCAGTTTAGGAGACTAGATTGAGACACAACAGTTCCTTGGCATGTTTTTCAGTGGAGGGCTTAGATATTAATTGGAGGATTAGTGAGGAGGAATCCCATGCATATTTCCATATCATTATCACTAGGCCAACCTTCCATATTCCCTCACAGCACAGTCTGCAACTAGATCTGCGTTATTTTTGCAGGCAGTTGCTGGGAGGGTCATTTGAGCTCATCAGGAGAAGTTGTTTCTGAGTAAAGGGATCAGCCTTTTGCTTAGATACACTGTCAGAGGAGGGAATTACTATTTCTGATCTGCTATAGCCTCATTTCATATTTTTATTCAGTTGCAGTGACAAGTTAATTGTCACCTTGTACATTCTTTGGCATTTCTAGCAATCTCTCCTAGATTGGCTAGAAATATTGTATTGGAGCCCATTCTTCTATTCTTGGGAATTTCTTTGTATATTTTAGCCATATTTCATGTATATGCATCTACATTAGTAGCTACTCTAACATATACTACATAGTCACTGCTCTCCGGCATTTTGTGCAGTTGCAGCATCTCATGTATTTCATGTTCTAATCATTGGGGATTGATTCCCATTTCTTGAGTGGCTTGTCCCTCAAGATATTTCTGTATTTTTTTGCTGATGTATCAATAAAAATTATGGCTGTATTATATTCCATTTATTAACATGCTGATATTTTCAGAGTTTCATGATTATGCTCATATGTTGTTGTAGCTCTCTCTTTGAGCACTTTTCCGAGATACTGAAGGGTAGGAGATCTGTTTAACCTACCTTGAGGGATTTCTTTGAGCTCAACTTCTAGAAGTGGAATGTATGATGTCTTAAATAACGGATCCAAGTCCCCTTTCACCTTATTTTTGCATTACCTTCCTTATATAGGGTCCCTCTGTACCCTATTGCAACAATTCCTGAAAAAGAAATATTACAAGCCTGCACACATGTGAATCGCTGCTAAAGATCTCAAATCCTTCAGGCTGCTCAATGTACACCTCTTCCTCAATGATCCCATTAAGGAATGCAGTCTTCACATCCATCTGATGAATGTTCCAACCCATCTGTTGAGAGAGCAAGGATGGTCCTTATGAAGAATACCGTGCGACAGTTGCAAAGGTTTCTTCATAATCAATCCCCTCAATCTGTGAGAAGCCCTGGGAAAAAAATATTTCCTTATACTTCTCGACACTCCCATAAACATATTTATTTACCTTGTAGATCCATCTTGATCCTACAATTAATTTTCCCACCGGCCTTGGAACAATCTCCCAAGTATGGTTTCTGACAATGGAGTCATACTCCTCCACCATGGCATATACCCATGTGGGCTCCTGCACTTCTTCTTCAAAAAAATATGGCTCTATTACGATACACTTACTCATAAGAGCCATGTATCCAATAAATCAATCAGGTGACTATCTCTGTCTGCTCTGTGATGTAGGGACTCCTACATTCTGTGTCACATCAAGCTTCAGTCTCAGAGCTTCTATGGTCCGCTTTCTGCCTTGTCTGATGTTTGGTTCTACATAAGTGGACTCCTCCACTCCATGAATCTCCTCCTGTGGTTGATCCACATCTAGAGGCTTATCTTTGGGAATAAGAAGTTCCTCCTCTGCATGAAATTGTAACTCCCTCCCAAGCGACAAATTCATGGCTTTCACCTCATTGAATTTTATATCCTGTCACACCACAGTCATCTGACTATCTGGAAAATACACACGATAATTATGGGGTGTTTCTGTGTACCCCACAAATATCCCAACTTCTGCAGTTGACTCCAACTTCTTCCTATCTTCTTTTGTCACATGAATGTAAACAGGTGAGCCAAAAATCTTCAAATGAGAAATATCAGGCTTCTTACCAGTAAAATCTTCTTCATGTGTACTCATGCCAAGTACTCTATGAGGACAAAAGTTTTTCACATAAACTACAGTGTTGCATGCTTCTGCCCACAAGTGCATCGTTATGCCCTAGTCATGTAGCACCCATGATTGTTTTGTTCTTCCTCTCCCTGACCCCATTCTGCTGTGGGTTATGAGGCGCTATGAGTTCTCTTCGAATTCCTTCTTTGCTACATAAGTCTTTGAATTCGCCCGAGATGTATTCACCACCATTATCGCTCCGTAGAGCTTTCACTTGCTTCCCCGAATCCTTCTCCACCAATTCTTTAAACTCACAGAACTTTGAGAATGTTTCACTCTTCTTCTGCATGAAGAAGATCCAGAATCTACGAGAATAGTCATCAACAAAAATAACATAATACGTGTGTTTTTTCTGTAGAAGCAACTGAGAAAGGTCCACACACGTCTGTGTGAATTCTCTCCAGGATCACCGAAGCACGGTTCTCCTTCTCATGAAAGGTGGTCTTCACAAACTTACCCATAGTACATCCCTTGCACTAATTTGAATGCGCAAGAGTACCCTTGGGAAGTCCAGTAGAAATCTGTTGCAAAATCTTCAAAGCGCCATGGTGAAGATGGCCCAATCTCCTATGCCATAATTCGCCCTCATCCTAGCGCACCACTTCTTCTTCTTTGCCCACCATTGCAGTGCAGCTATCTACCTCTAGCTTGTAGATATTCTTAACTCGAATCCCTATCCTCTTGGTTTGACCCATTGTTTTATGTCGAAGGAAAGCTTTTCCCTCACTGAAAACAACATCATAACCTTTGTCTTCCAACATTACGACCGAGACCAAGTTCTTCTTCAAACCTGGAACATGCATAACATCTTTCAACAAGAATGGATTATCAGACTCCCTCTTAAAGTTAATGGTCCCAATGCCGGTCGCACTGTATCGACCATCGTCGCCCATCTCTATATGCATTTGAAGGTCCTTCTCCTCCAAGTCACTAAACAACTCCTTGTCTCCCGTCATATGGAAAGACACACCACTATCAAGATACCACACCGATCCCATATAGCTTGAAACCAAGCATGCGATCAAAGAAAAATCAAGTTCAAATTACAAGGCTAAGGCATCTCTAGCTGCAACTCCAGCAGCCTTCTTTTTCTTCTTCTTTTGTGGGCAATTAGTGGCAAAATGCCCATGTTCGTGACAGTGAAAACACTTCACTTTGGACAAATCCTGCTTCTTGCCTTTAGCTTCGGATTTTGAAGGAAATTTTTTCCCCTTCCCTTTCCTTGCTTTGGCAACCAAAGCGCAATTCTCTTCATCTTCATTCTTTTATGAAGAGCCATTCCTGGTACCTCGCCTTATCTCCTCCTACACGAGATCCGACCAAAGTCACTCCCATCCCGACAGTTTCCCCCGTCCATTGACAGAGTCTTCGTAGCTATGCCAACTCTTCAAAAGCTCAAGGAGAGCCAAACTCACCAAGTCTTCATCATCAACAGTAATCCCCACACTTCCCAGTTCATCCCTACAATGGACAAACTTCGTGAGATATTTTGGAATATTGTCGCCCTTCTCCATTTTTATTTTTCTGAGCTTATCTTTCAGCGCCAACTTCCTCTGGTCCTTGCTGCTTTGGAACAAATTTTTCAAAGCCTTCCACATTAAAAATGGATAGGATTTCCTATGAAGGTTGGACATAATATGGTCCTTCACACCTTCCAACAGTATTCTTCTTGTCTTTTCTATCTTCTTTTGCCATGCATCAAGTAATGCAACATCGCTAGATCCCGGCTTAGGAACATCACTATCGATGAAATCCTTCAGTCCATTATCCTCCTGCACTGCCTCCATCCTATCCTTCCAGGCTATGTAATTTGAGCTCCCATTAAGGGCGTACTCCAATCGCAACTCATTGAAATACATTTCAATGTATACTCAACTATCGCACCAAGAATTTTCTACAGCAAATTCGAATTGTCCACCAACACAAACTCAACAATTCTTCACAATTGCAATCTTCAAGAATTAACACTGCTCTGATACCATGTAGAAATTATATATAATATGCATGTATATATCCATATTCTCCTAATCTAACAATATTTATCTTCTTGCTAAATACAGAATCATTCCACTGCTAATATTTTGTGGAAATTAAACATTCAATTGCAAACACATGAAGAAATAAAAACAATCACACATAACACATTTGTTTAATGGGAAATCCTGAAGCTAAAAACCCCAACTATCATATATTATGTATCATGGAGATCATGTAACAATCTCATACAAAGCTTAGTACATCAAGCTCTCAATACAATCAATCGTCACACACTAATCATAAGAAATCTGCAAATCCATGCACCGATTTCTTGCCACCTACTAGCCTGCCTCCACTGCACAATCCCTGCTGAAGAATAGCTCTGAATGAATTTTAATTACACTTGCCTTGACTGCGCAGTCCTCACTGACAACTCCAATGTGTGTGTGGTGCAATCAATGCATCACTATAGTCACAATAGATAGTCCATCTTTCCCTTTCACCTATCTCTCCACTAGGTATCCACTGGAACTGACATGCACCGTAGTTAACTGTTGTATTGTTCAATTGATTAATGAGTTATTATTTGTGAATTAATTAACTGACTAATTCACTCCACTCTCACTAGTGTATCATTCGGTTAGACTAGATACAACTAGCTCAACTGAGTTTAACTCCATTAACTGAGTTTAACTGAATAAAAACTCCATGAACTACTCTTCCAACTCTGTCATAACTTTGCCACTTCAGTTATAACTGAGTCTTCATGCATGAACCACTAGTAAACTTCTAGAATTATTACACTCATCCCACTCATTTTCATCCAGACAATTTAAATTACAGCTCCAAGAGAATAAGTTGTTGTTTATTGTCAAACTATTATTAAGAGCTAATAATAATCAACACTTATATTTTTAGATCGATGATCTATAAATAGACTTCGCCCAATATTCTAAAAATATAATTTCATCTATTTTTCCAACTTGACCAACCATCCACAAATAGCATCCTGCAACTTCTGAAATATGATCACCGTGTCTAAAAATAGACATAGTCCAAAAATAGACTTGCGCCAAAAATAGCCTGCGAGCCTACTTAGTGAAGGTGACTCATTTTCACTAAGCTCATCATCTTGTTGAATCTCTTGTCAAGAACACAAATGTCAGCCACCAGCACAAAGACTGGGAGAGTATTTGTAAGAGGAGGCTTAAGGTCCCGCAATAAAAGAAAGCGGAGATTCCCACATCCTGCATGGTCCAAGAGGACAATCATGTGTGTAATGACCATAAACACCACAACAAGAACAAGGCTTGTTCGTGCGAACAGGCATGTCCTGCTTGGGCTGAGTGCCCTGTTGCTGGTTAGCAGTGTTAGGGGCATTATTTTGAGCATTAGTTCCAGGATTACCGGGAGAAAATTTATTTTGAGTGCCTTTCCTCTTCTTTTTGGAAGGAGGAGGATTAGTCGCGCCCTGTTGCGCATACACCTACCCCTAAGGGGGCAGTGGCTGTTGTTGCGGGGGTTGAGAAGGCAAGGGAGGAGCATGTGCTAATGTTGGAGGAGCTAGAGCACCAGGTTGTGGATACGGGTAATAAGGAGGTTGGGTAAAAGTGTGGTAAATAGGAGGTTGGGAAAAAGGAGGAGGAATGTCGTATCCTGGATACATGCTACCGGGAGGGGGAAAAGGGTAGGAGGTGTTGGCCCCCCCTGGAGGAAGACCATAGCCCATGGGAGGTTAAGCGTATGGATAATAGAGAGCTCCAACGATATCTTCAACAGCATGATATGCCCTCAATGCGTTGGCACCACCAAGTCTAGGAAGATCAGGTAGAACTGTATAAACATAACCTGACTAAGCGTAGATCAGGTCATATTTTAACGCAATTTGGAGAGCGGATTCTTCGGTTTGAGGGAAATGCGATGTGAAATATTTCTAGATAGGGGGCAAGAGGGATCTAAGGAACCAGTCCATGTAGACATGGTCTTCGAAGGTAGGGGCTCGACATAGGCTCTTTCTTCTCCGCCATTCCTGGACATGATCGGATAGGTGGGTCGCAGACGATTGACGGAAAGAAGTCAAAAGTTTGGTACCAGTGTCGTAATGAAGAGGAAGCTGGAAATAAGACAGAAAATCCCGGGCAAGAGTCGCAAAGGTGGTATGAGAGGATGAGGCCTGATCAACATACCACTTAGAAGCTTCACTTGTAAGTGTACGTTGGAACAACTGAAGATGGATAGAGTCATCGGTAATGGAATTAGATGAAAACCACATGTGGAAAGATCGAACATGATTTGTAGGATCTTCTCAAGCAAGGCCTTCAAACTTGGGGATGTCAAAAGGGAGCTTGGTTGGCATAGCAGGCCAACTAGCGTCATGGTGTATAGGGTCATTTATCAACTGGTTAAAATCAGGAAGACTGAGCCCTACCATATAGGGGAGAAAGGGAGCAGCCGAGATAGTTCCTGTTGCGGTCCCACTAGTAGTATTCCCAGCATTAAGGTCGGGGCTACCACCAGCGTTAGGTCCTGAACCAGACATGGTGAAGGTGACAGGAGGAGAACTGGGGGTGGAAGGAGAACCCAATGAACCAGAAGAAGAGTCAGAGTGTGAACTCGGAGGAGGACTAACTCAAATCCTACGCGGAGGAGTAAGTCTTCCTACCAGAAACTGAGGATGAAGGCCAAGAAGTCTCCAAGATAAATGCCTTGGTGGTGCAATGATGATGACACAAACACGACACAAAGGAAAAAGAGACTAACAAGGGCAAGGAGGTGCAAGATCAATTGATTACAATGTCGAAACAAGGGCGAAGAGGTGCAGGATCAATTGATTTCAATTTTTTAGAGTCTTTGCTTGGCGGTGTTAACCAAGCCCTTTTTCGCTTAGGGTGTGTGTGCAAAGTGTGTAAATTTTAATTTTTAAACCCATACGTTTGTAGAGAAAAAGAAAAAGTGTGTTGTGTAACTATAAATAAACCTGCAAATAATAGTATATGAAACTAAAATAATAGTAAATAAGCAGCTAATAATGCAATAATATAAACCCAAGAAGGCGGGTCTCTCAAAAAGTAGTCTGTAGCTGGGCAAAAAACTAGTCAAAACACACCAAAATAGCCAATAGATCTAAGGTCGGGAGGTACAGGGATCTAAAGGTCAAAATCTGTTGGAAAGTGGTGCATAAAACAACAACAAATCAGAGGAAAGATTGTTGTAAATGAGGTCGTGAAAGGCTATCTCCTGGAGGGAAATGGAGTGAACCCCAGAGGAAACCCAAAAAATAATAAATGAGGTGATTTGGATGGATAAATAGCCAATCTAAAGCAGATCTGAAGGTGAGGTATCAGATCTAAAAAAATGGTTGAACACTCTGAAAATTTCAGACAACCTGCAATAGCTAAAACTCTTCCAAAAAGTTTGGAGGGTACTGAAGCCCTAAGGGGCTAGGTTTCCGCTTAGTTGAGTAAAACAGAACAAGTACAGGTCCAAAATGGGTGGATATGGAGGTCAGACAACCCTGAACAGAGTCCCAGAAAAACCCAGAAAACTTTCAGAAAAACTCCCGCAAAAAATCCAGGTCGCATTTTCTGACCTGTTTTCAGCAGAGGTCGCAGTTGTTGGGCTGAAAATTGTGTCCTGAAGCTCCAGGTCATAGGTTTAGGGCCAAAAAGTGCGACCTGCACTTCCGGCACTCTCGGTGGCAGATTTCAGTAAAAAGTGTCGTCTCAGCTGCGGCTAATGTCTGTCACCTGCGTAATAGGTCCGAAAACACATGGAAGTTAGAATTTTTTACTATTTTAGGGTTTTATAGGTTAAAAACAACATCAATAAAATAAAAACAAGAGGCTGAAGAGAAATCATAGGGTTTGAAGCAGCTGGATATGCAAGGATTAGAAAAATGACAACGAACATAATTGTAAACCCGTGTTGAGTCGCCAGTTGTTAGTATGAATCTTAATTGCAAGTGTGCGAAAAAAAACCACTTTAGTTGGGCATAACAAACAACCCTAACAGCAAAATATGGTTGCCAATATCTTCAGATCTGCAATTAGTTGATCAAGATAAATTCTGCAAAAATCTAGAACTATGCATCAAAAGACATTAAGCAGTAAATAAAAACGAGATTTACTCCATGCATCCAATAGACAAGACAAGAATATGTTGAATGAATTTTATATTAAGGGCACCTGGGAGGAAAACATAGAAGGATGTTACCAGTTCTCCTCAATGGGATGGGTTCTTGTAAGTCCTCTGCACTTCAGATCTAAAATTCCTCTCTCTTGATGGTGTAGAAAACCCAAACAAAAAATGGAACTCAAAGGGAGTTCACAAGCAAAAAGATAGAAAAATATGACAATGATGGTGGATCAAAGTCAGACCAAAAGTATAGATCAAGAGTGGTCTTTAGGCAACAAAAGGTGATGAATGAATGGAAAAACCCTTCTATTTATAACAAAATATTGAGTTAGTCTAGATATTGGTGCATAATTAAAATATTGTTAACCAAATCAAGATCCAACTTTTATTATTTTTGTTGGAGGGAAAAGGATTTTGACTTGGGTCAAATCCCTTTATTTGTAAATAATAAATAAATAAATGATTTATTTATCATTTTAAGGATGTGGTTGAGCAATAATTAAATAAATAATTATTTATTTAACTATTTATGAGTGATTTAGTCAAATTTAACAAGGAATATTATTTAAATAAGGTTTAAATAATTATTCCTGGAAAATAATAAGATAAATAATAATTTATCTAATTAATTTTCCTGTTTTGGGTTAAATATGACCAGGAATATTAATTAAGTTGTTGTTTAACTAATTATTCCTTGAGGAAAATAAAACAAATGTGGATTTATTTAATATTTCCTCATTGGGTTTCCTGTTTAGACCATAAACAACTTAATAAAGGTGTTTTACTAAGTTATTTTTCATAGTGAAAGCAATTTTACTTAGGGTGAAATTGGTCTTACATGGTGTACTTAGGTCCATATAATAGCAACAGGTTATATGACCAAAAAATGGTGTAACACACAACGTTCGCAGTGCATTAAAAGGGATGTAAAATACCACAGCGACGCCTCCCAGTTCAGACATAATAATGAGATAAAATGTCATGAATATCTGCATTATAAATACAACAACGGCTGTGCCCTAATAGAACACAAAAGGGAAGATTGTACAAAGCAGGTTGGGTCACCTCAAAGAACGAATGCGAAGTTAATTGGAAGAAACACAGTTCAGCAGCACGAACATGCTACGGGATCGATTTCGTAAAGTTGCCTCCTTGGAACTGAATTGCGCAAAGAGTACTCTATGTTTAAACTTGAAATAACGATCGGGGAACATCAAATCTATGTACTTCCACATGTCGAGAGGCTCTTCCTCCGCTGATTTCACTTCTGCGATTAAATAAACCAGGGTTTCGTTGAAAGGCTGCAGAACACCATGTTACATGAGAATGCAATGCAAACCATTGTGTTATATGGGATTTTCATGAGTTTGAGGCTCAGCGCAATGGTGTGATCCACTTAGACCGGAGGTTGGAGGGTAAGCGCGCGGCAAAAATGCAGCCAAGTCTTAAGTGTGACTTCTAACTGGTTGTGACTATTCACAAGTTCACAAGTCAACCTTAGATGTGCCCAGTGCGACTTACATGGAATCGTGACTATGCGACCACTAGGAGGTCGCATTTCTGCTTAAGTTGCTAGGTCGCAGAGCATGTGGAACAAATGAGAAGTGTGACTTGCATGGAATTGCGACTGTGAGACCACTGGGAGGTCACATTTCTACTTAAGTCACTGGGTCGCAGAGCATGCAGAACAAATGAGAAGTACGAATTGCATGGAATTGTAACTGTGCGACCACTGGGAGGTCGCATTTCTGCTTAAGATGCTGGGGCGTAGAGCATTCGGATCAGACAAGAAGTGTGACTTGCATGGAATCATGACTGTGCGACCACTGGGAGGTCGCATTTCTTCTTAAGTCACTGAGTCGCATAATCGCACTCAGGAAAAGTAGCAAGAGTAATATGACCCCCACGGTAATGAGATTGTCCGACCCATTCACCTTCAGATCTATTGGGCAACATTATGTGGTAATATCATCATGTCTATATTAGAGCCGTGAAATGGAAAACCAGTTTGGACCATTAAAAGAGGTCTAGGAGGATTGGCATCCAAGATGATGCGTTTGACAGGAGTTGCACCCGAATACATAAAAGGGGAGCTACGGAATATGCTCAAAGTCTTGTAGGTAATGCACAAAATTAATGATGGATGTGGGCATACATACTTCTTAAGACTTCCAAGAAATATGGTTATACACTGATGGGCCTATAGGTAAATCATGATTGGGAAAAGTGGCCAGGTAATCAATAAAGGGATACGACGAAGAGTATGGCCACTATATCCTGCTTGCAAGCCAGTGGAAGTGCCTTCAAACAAGAGGGTCGTAGTAATAAAATCAGAGGAATTTGGAGATTTTCCACAAAGGCCACGTGCTTCAGCAACACCATTATACGAGAGGTGGAATGTCCGCTCAAAGGAAGAGGCCAGTGATTTGTGCGAGGAGCTAGGGTTTTCCCAGCTAGCAATGGGGATCCTTTCAAAGCCCGGAATAACCTCACTACAGGCTCAATGGCACATCTATCACAGATCCATTCACACAAGACTAGTACTAAGAAAGGGCATCGTGTTCTGCAAGGGCTGAGCTCCCAAAAATGAGAATAATAGAAGGAACGGCCCTAGGTCACAGATGACCCTGGGTCGCAGGTCACAAGTAAACCCAGGTCGCAGGTCGCAGTTGACTCAAGGTCGCAGGTTGCAGATGACCCAAGGTTGCAGGTCGTAGATGACCCAAGGTCACAGGTTGCAAATGACCCTAGGTCGTAGGTCGTAGATGACCTTAGGTCACAAGTTGCATATAATCCTGGGTCGCAGGTCGCAGGTCGCATATAACCCTGGGTCACAGGTCACAAATGTCCCAAGTCGCAAGGCAATCCAACAGTTGGGAAGACCAAGAGTCAAGGGAAACTCAAAATAAATCTCAGCCTATATATACAACTTTGAGAAGTGACCAATGGAACTTTTAGCTCGGAAATCGAAGCCAATACGAGAGAAGAATTGGTGCTTGAGAGCTAAAGGCACTCAGCTTTTGGTATCAAGTAGAAAGAGAGGTAGCGAGGCGAGGGTTTTGGTATCATGCATTGAAATGAATAGCCCGTGTTCCACTGTTGGGTTTTGACGTGTTGTAAACATGTATTTGACGTTGCAGCATTAATAATATATTCTCTTTTTCAGCACTGATTCACATGCTTAGTTGTGGTGATGGTACTAGTTGTCTAATATTTCACTATGTTGTACAGGTGCTTTCATGCATGCAATTTATTATGAACTAATTCACAGTGGTTGCATGTACGTTTGCTCTTGAATCAGTTTTTATTTGTTCCTTTCCATGTCAGTGATCTATTGTGAACTAATTTATAGTTGACTTCTGGCGTGTTTTCTTTCATGTATGTCTGACTGGTTTTTCGGCTCACTGATCCCACTCACGACATACCCCCCTTTTATTTTGTTGCTTAGACTTGCTTGTATCTTTGTTTATGGTTCATCAATCTTGGGCTGATTTTGCTTCGCTAATTGGTCATTTCACCTTTGCCTCTACTCCATCATCTTCTCATCTGACAACCAAGAGTGGAAACACTTATGGTGGAAGCCAGGCCCACATACCGGATGGGGCTCCTATCCCAAATGGTGTGAGGCCTAATTAGGACCTTTCACCGGGGAGACCCCCTTATTGTCGGCTGTACAATTTTTCTCGTCAACAGGTTCAAATTAAAGTTGCATCAAGCATAGAACATCTTCAAAAATTTACAATTGAGTACCAAGAAAACAAAATAATTTTATCCAAAAATTTACACTAAAAATGGGATCCCTGTCACTTACAATAATATTTGGGTTTCCATGTAGCTTTTGAATTATTTCCATAAATATAGTAGCAACAATACAATATTTAAAAGGATGAGATAATGCACAAAAGTGTGCATACTTGGTAATTTTATCAACTACCACCATGATGACACTTTTTCCTTAGGACTTGGGTAAACTTGTAATAAAATCCCTTGAGACCTCCTCCCAATGTTGACTTGGAATGGTTAAAGGTTGTAACAGACCTAGGGTCTTAATTGTCTCAAATTTATTTTGTTGGAAAACCAAACATTCTGCCACAAGCTTCTGAATATTAGATTTAAGGCCATACCAAAATAAATTCTTCTTGACCTTGTGGTATGTTTTTAAAAATCCTGAGTTCCCTCCTAAAGTGGAGGTATGAAATTCCAAAATAATATTTTGTTTGAGTTGGGAATTCTTACATAGATATAAGCGATCTTTGTACCATAATGAGTCATTTTTCCATATAAATGTATCTAGTGTATTTGAATCTTGTTGCAAATTTTTAATGAGTGTCCACACCTCTTCATCATTCTTCCATTCCTCCCTTAATTCATTTGTCCAGTCAGGTTGGATAATAGAAATGCTTCCACATCCTAATCCATTCTTGAGAGTGCTTCTGCAACAACATTTTGCTTCCCTTTTTTGTAGATGATTTCAAAGTCATAAACCAACATCTTAGTGACCCATTTTTGTTTCCCTTTGGAAGATAATATTTGTTCCAAAAAGTATTTAAGACTATCATGATTCGTTTTTACCTTGAAGTGTCTTCCCATTAGGTAAGGGCAACATTGCCTTAGGGCTTGTGGTATTGTCAACATTTCCTTCTCATAAATAGGTTTGTGTAAATACTTTCCCTTGATTGGATGACTTTAAAAAGAAATGGGGCTTCCTTCTTGCATTAAAACAACACCAATTCCATTTCCTCATGCACCACATTCCACCATAAAGGTTTTTGTAAAGTATGGAGTAGCTAAAACTGAAACTTGGCACATTTCCTTTTTAAGATGTTCAAAGAACTTAGTTGCTTCTGGAGTCCAAAAAAATGCATCTTTCTTCAGTAATGCTATTATTTTCCCATAATTCCTAACAAAATTGCGATAATACCCTATCAACCCGAGAAATCCTCAAAGATGCTTTAGGGTTGTGGGGATTTTCCATTCCTTGATGGATTTAATTTTATTAGGATCTACCTTAACACCCTCATGAGATACAATATGACCCAAATACTCCACCTCTTGTATTTTTTGTCAATTTAATTGTCTTAAATTGATTACATAAATTATCGACCGAAGTTGGTATACTTGTGAAGTGAAAGTGCACTATATATGCTAGAAGCCTCTTTTATTCATTTAGGTTATTGGTGTGATGATTGATTTTTGGGGATTATTTCTAAGGATGTTTCTATTTTTATGTCCCTAATGAAGTAATTGGATTCGATCTTATGACTAAATTCTTGATCTTGATGAAATTAATAAAAAAACTCAAAGAAAAATCTATTTATCCAATCTAATGTTAGTTTTTAAAAGAAGAATTATTCTAACTAATGTCCTAACAATATTTTGCATAAAAATGGAATTTAATTCTATTATGAAAACCACACATCTTTTCTCTCATACTTCTAAAATAGAATTATTCTATAAATGAAAACTTGTAAATAAACTACTCTTTATTCTAGAAATAAATCACCCATAACTAATCACTCAAATTGCTGAAAAGGAAATCACTCGTAAATAGCAATGAAATTATTCTAATTGCTGAAAAGGAAATCACGCATAACCTGTAATGAAATCATTTAAAGACTTGCAATCAAATCATTGATATTTTGAAAGGAAACTGCTCATAAACTTAAATGAAACTTATGAAGAAGTCTATAAAACTATTATGTATTTAACGCTTCAAGGGAAAAGACTTAGCAAAATAAAAATGATTCTAAAACATGTGAGAAACTACATCAAATGATAAAAAGGAAAGCTATAGCAACTATGTCAAATAATGAAGGAAACATGTAAAACTAGCTAATTCAAACACATAAATAAAAAAATAGAAATGGACCTTCACTGTTTGTAGGGTCCCTCCACAAACAAGCGGTTTCAAAGAGCTACACATTCAATCAGCGACGCATCCAGATTCCCAAAATCATTTCTTCAATTAAAAGGATGAAAACAAACTTTTAACATGTCACTGTTGCATTCAAAAATTGTCGTCTCCACTTTGTTTCAATGGAGTGTTTATATAGGGGTTTCAATGTAACTTCATGGAGATTCATATGGCTAAATATCATAACTGGATGGACACCTATTTTCCATGAATTTTATGAAGCATAGTCCTTTCCAACCTTTGTTTTCTTGACTGGGTGATTATTAACACATGGGTACATTTTTTGCTCACGCTGTAGAAATTTGTTGAATAATGATTAATTATCCACCGAGACTATCCTGATCACATACAATTCGAATTTATATGCAACACATAATCTCTTCCACTCAGATCATCACACATGCAGAAATAAAACAAGCGATAGCACATCAAATCATCATACACATTAACATAGTATGTATGGGGAAAGCTTATAGCTGAAAACCCCGCAGCTATTGTGTATATTATAATGGAGAAAACATGTAACAAAATCAGTACAATACTCCTCACAAGTACTCAGTACTTTCTCATAAAGTTACACACAAACTAGCTCAGTTTTGAACAGGTTACTGGTTCAAAACTCACCACTAATTTCCTTGCCTCTATTGCGCAATCCAGGCCTGTCTATATAGAGATCCAAGGTTCGAATCTCCTTGGCTTGATAGCGCAATCATCATGGGCAATTCCTCCAAGTGTGGTGCAAATCTCATGCACAACTGATGTCGCCACTGATAGCTAACTCCGCCCTTTCATCTACCTCTTTCACTGGTCTCCACTGAACTGTCCATGCACTGTAGTGAAGTGATGTGTTCTTGAGTTGAATAATGAGTTATTAATTAATGAATTAAATAATATTTAATTCACTCCACTCATAACTAGTTGATTATCTAGTTAAACTAATCTCAACCAGTTCAACTAAATTAAACCGAACACAACTCCACTAGCTGTCTCATTAACTCCACCAAACTTCTGCCACTGAAGTCCTAACTGAATTCAACCATGCATGATGCCATCAAAACCTTGGGAATAGCGTAATTCCTCTGTCAGATGCATGAGCCACTTCTGTAGCTCGAACTGAAGTGCTCCAAGAGAGTAAACTGTTGTTTAGAGTCCAAATATTATTAAGGGTAAATAATATTTGACTTCCCTATTTTTAGGATAGGCAGTCTAAATATAGACATCGACCTATCAACCTATAGGTCAAAAAATAGAGGTCCATCTATTTTTACCAACATGACCAATACTCCAAGAATAACATACTGCAACCCCTGGACCATGCTCCATATGTCTAAAATAGACATAGTCTAAAAAATAGACTTTGCGCCAGAATTTGCCTGCGGGCCCACTTAGTGAAGGCGACTTCATTTCACTAAGCTCCATCATCTGTTAAGTCCCTATATTAATAGTGTAGCCCTTTATTATGTTAGTGTAGCCCCCATTATTGTTATTATTGTACCCCTGTAACCCCCATATTGTTATTATTGTGCCCTTACATTATTATTGTTAGGTCGGCTAGGATTACATTATGGCCCCATGGACTCCTATATATAGAAAGGAGGTTTTTTAAATTGTATCATCCAAGAATTGTTCATTTATGTAATGTATTGGAGGCTGTCTCTCGAAGTGGCTCATTTCAAGGCGTTTACATCTATTTTTCTTCTATTTTTGGAGTCGGTTACACAACATTTGCATCGTGAGCTTTGGATTCTAGGTTTCGCTGTGCTGTAAAAAGGTCATCGGCATTTTCGCTTATACTTTTTCTACGGTTTTGCTGAAATTTTTAGGGTGCGAAGAAAAAATCCTGAGGAAGCTTGTACAAAAATTTTAGAGTTTGGTTCACAATAATTTCGGAGATATGATCTGTGGAAGTTAGGTATGTTTTCAGGCTCCTAAACAGGTCATCGTGGCATTTGCGCTATAAAAATTTTTCTACGAAGGTTCAGAATCTGAAATTCATATAGTGCGAAGCTGAAATCCTGAGGAAATTGATCAAAAAATCTCAGAGCTTGGTTCGCAATATTTTTGGAGATATGATTTGTGGAAGGTAGTGATTTTTCAGGCTCCTGAATTTCATCTCAAAGAGGTGATCGTGGGAAAAGTTCAGTAACTCTCTCTCTGAATATTGGATTGGAGTTCCGTCAAAATTGGTCGCAAGTACATGGCATGTAGTTTCTTCGCTATCAATTTTAGAGACAAAGGACAAAAAAGTGACACGTGGCAAGTCGTACAAGTTCGCTCTACTGAACCAGTCCATAATTAGGTCATTGTGGGAGATTGGACACAACTTTGTCTTGGAGAATCCAAACTCAAAGCCAGACTCCCCGGCACGGAAAGAAGCTACGACAAATACTAGAGTGGAATTTCGTATATTGAAGATTTTCAATACAGAGATAATTCAATTTCAATATCGAGCCTTAAAAAGCAAGAAAAAGGTGTGTATCTCAGTTTTTAAAATTGCATAACGCGTGTTTGAAAAAGCAGTAGTGGGATTCCAAGTATATTTTAGAATCTTATCGCATGATTCTATAATGCCTCCAAAAAATAATTCCATACCTATTAATCCCTCAAAAATCTATACTATGACGCATGAAGAGGAAGAGTTGCAGTATGAGATATCAAAATTACGGTACCAAGTGCAACAAGTTTCAATCTTACGAAGAGCAATTGAAGATGAAATAGATGGTTTCAAAGCAGAAATGGAGGCTAAGTTGGATGGTTTGAAGGATCAAATAATAGAAAATATGGATGATAAATTAATGGAAGATCACATCGAGCATCAACAACAAGTTCTCCAACTCTCAAAGGATAACCCAACTTTGGTGCAGAATCTAATGAAACAACAGGAAGATCAACATGACATCGAAAGAAGTTATGAAGCAGTCATAGAAACAAGAACTCGACAAGTACGATCAATTTCAGAGTATCTCAGCAAGTGGAAGAAATTTCCTGTAGAATATTTCACACGGGAGGATGAGAATTTTATACAGAAGCATCAAGAAATAATCAAGCGTTGAGGACAACACTTGTTTGAAGGAGAGGGGCATGTTAAGTCCCTATATTAATAGTGTAGCCCCTTATTATGTTAGTGTAGCCCCCCTTATTATTATTATTGTACCCCTGTAACCCCCCATATTGTTATTATTGTGCCCTTACATTATTATTGTTAGGTCGGCTAGGATTACATTGTGGCCCCACTAGGATTATATTATGGCCCCATGGACTCCTATATATAGAAGGAGGTTTTGTTCATTTGTATCATCCAAGAATTGTTCATTCATGTAATGTATTGGAGGTTGCCCCCTCGAAGTGGCTTATTTCTAAGGTGTTGATATCTCTTTTCTTCTCTTTTTGGAGTTGGTTACACAACATCATCTTGCTGCATTTTCAACACTCCCTCTCAGCAAGATATGGATTATCTGCAACCCCTATCCTGCCTCTGTGGAATTTGAACTTGCTCCTGGTGAGCACCTTCGTCAGGATGTCGGCATCCTGATCCTCCGTGGGAACATATGAAAGCATCATGATTCTCCGCTGAACACAATCTCTGATATAATGCTACTTGATGTCGATGTGTTTGTATATATCATGAAATACTGGATTAGCCGAGAGTTTAATGCAACTCTGGTTATCACAGTAGATCATTGTAGGCTCCAAATGCAACCTGAACAATCCAACGAGGATCTTCCTCATCCAAATAGCCTCGCATGCAGCCAAGCTAGCTGCCATGTACTCGCCCTAATCGAACCGAGTGCCATGGATCCGCTTCCGCCGTACTGTGAAACCGCCGACCCACGTCGAAACTCCTCCAAGTGCTCTTCCGTCCGTTGGGCTCCTCGCCCACTCCGGCATCGTTGAAGCGTAAGCTGGCCCATCCTCCTGTCTGTCCCATAGACCATATCCCGATGTGCCTCTAATATAGCGCAATACATGCTTGTCTGCCTTCCAAAAGAGCTTGGTAGGCTTAACCATAGCTTGCGAAAGTTGGTTAACTGCATAGCATATATCGGGTCGTGTATTGACCAGATACATAAGCGACCCCACCAACTGTCGATAGACAGTGGCATCCACTACCTCCGCTGAAGTAGCATCATCCTTCCTCCAACCACCAGGAAGAGGAGTGTCAACAGGCTTGTAGCCTTGCATGTTGAACCTCTCCAGAATCTCCTGGGCATACTTTCCCTGAGAAACAAACAGTCCTCCGCTGCGCCGCCAAATCTCCAATCCCAGGAAATAATGAAGGATGCCCAAGTCCTTCATCTCAAACTCTCGTGCAAGATCCTCCTTGCATGAAAGTATCAACTGCTCATCGCCAGTCAAAATCAGATCATCTACATACAGTACGATGATCAACAGCTTCCCCTCCACCACAATCTGTTACAGGTTTGGATCCGCCTCACTCTTGGAGAATCCAAGCCCGGTGAAGTAGCTGTCTATCCGAGTGTACCAAGCACGAGGTGCTTGCTTCAGCCCGTACAGTGCTCTCTTGAGTCGGAACACATGCGACTCACTGCTGAAGATCTCGAAACCTTCAGGCTGCTCTATGTACACCTCCTCCTTAATAACTCCATTGAGGAACGCAGTCTTCACATCCATCTGATGAATGTGCCACCCCATCTGCGCTGAGAGAGCAAGGATCGTCCGTATGGAAGAGTACCTTGCGACAGGTGCAAAGGTCTCCTCATAGTCAATCCCCTCGATCTGTGAAAAGCCACGGGCGAAAAATCTCGCCTTTTACTTCTCCACACTCCCGTCAGCTGCCTGCTTCACCTTGTAGATCCATCGCAAACTCACCACTGATTTCCCAACCGGTCTTGGGACAATATCCCATGCACTGTTCCTGACGATCGAATCATATTCTTCGATCATGGCATCAACCCATGCGGGTTCCTCCACAGCTTCCTCAAAAGAGGATGGCTCCGTCACAACACATTGACCCACAAGAGCCATGTATCCAGTGTACCGATCCGGTGACTGTCTCTGTCTGCGCTGTGTTGTAGGTGGTCCTACAACCTTCTCTGCATCCCGAGCCAGTCGCTCAGCTTCTGTAGTGCGCATGCGCCCTCTGATGGTTGGCACTGCCTGGGTGGTTTCTTCCACCTTCTGAACCTCCTCTTGTGGCTGATCCACATCCGGAAGCTCCTCCTTAGGAACTAACAGCTCCTCATCTGCATGCAAGTGTAGCTCCCTCTCAAGCGAACACTGCATGGCTTTCTCCTCCTAAAATTTTATATCCCGTCGCACAACAGTCTTGCGACTGTCTGACAAATACACCTAGTAGTTGTGAGGTGTATCAGTGTACCCCACAAATATTCCAACCTCAGCAGTTGGATCCAGCTTCCTTCTCGCATCCTTCGTCACATGCATGTAAACAGGAGAACCAAAAATCCGCAAATGGGAAATATCAGGCCTCTTGCCAGAATAAGCCTCCTCTGGTGTACTCATGCCAAGAACCTTGTGAGGACAACGGTTCTGCACATACACTGATGTATTGCATGCCTCAGCCCACAAGTGAAGGGGTAGGCCCTGATCATGCAACATCGCCCGTGCAGCACCCACGATCGTTCTGTTCTTCCGCTCAGCCACCCCGTTCTGCTGTGGGTTATGGGGTGCAATGAGCTCTCTCCGAATCCCTTCTGCGCTGCAGAACTCCTTGAATTCATCCGAGATGAATTCACCACCGTTATCACTCCTTAGAGCAATCACCTTCTTCCCCGACTCCTTCTCGACCAGTGCTTTAAACTCACAGAACTTCGCGAATGTATCGCTTTTCTTCTGCATGAAGAAGATCCAGCACTTTCGAGAGAAATCATCAACAAAGATCACATAATACTTGTGCTTTGCTGTCGAAGCAACTGAGAAAGGACCACACACGTCTGTGTGAACTCTCTCAAGGATCGTCGTGGCGCGACTATCCTTCTCGTGAAAGGTGGATTTCACATACTTCCCTAAAGTACACCCCTTGCACTGATATGACTGCGCAAGGGTGTCCTTAGGAAGCCCAGTAGAAATCTGTTGCAGAATCTTCAAAGCTCCATGGTGAAGGTGGCCCAATCTCCTGTGCCACAGTTCGCCCTCATCATCCCGACTCACCACTTCTCCCGCCTTGCATGACATAGCTGTGCAGCCATCTACCTGCAACTGATAAAGGTTCTTGGTTCGAACCCCTATCTTCCAGGTCTCTCCAGTAGTCTTACTATGTAGGAAGGCTTTTCCTTCGCTGAATACCACATCATACCCCTTATCCTTCAACACCGCCACAAAGATCAAGTTCTTCTTCAATCCAGGTACATGCATGACATCCCTCAATACAAAGGGTTTACCAGACTCCCTCTGAAACGATATGGTACCGATACCAGTCGCACTGTATCTACCATCATAGCCCATCTCGATGTGCACACCCAGATCTTTGTCCTGCAGATCTGAGAACAAATCCCGATCTCCCGTCATATGAAATGACGCACCACTGTCCAAGAACCACACTGATCCCATCACACTTGAAACCAAGCATGCGATCAGTGAAAATTCAAGCTCGAACTGTGAAGCCAAAGCCTCTCCATCTGCAGATCTTCCCGCTTGCTTGTTTTTCTTCTTCTTTGGACAATTGGTAGCATAATGTCCGTGATCATGGCAATGAAAACACTTCACTTTCGCCATATCCTGCTTCTTGCCCTTTGCACCGGAATGAGAATTTTTCTTACCCTTCCCCTTCTTTGCTTTGGCAACCAAAGCGCAATTTTCTTCATCAGCTCCCTTTGATGAAGATCCATCCCGAGTAGTCCTCCTTATCTCCTCCTGCATGAGATCCGCCCAAAGGCGCTCCCATCCTGGCAGCTTCTCCCGAACATTGACACTATCTTGATATGAGTGCCAAGCCTTCGGAAGACCAAGGAGAGCCAGTCGACCATGTCCTCGTCTTCGACAGTCACCCCCACACTTCCCAGCTCATCTCTGCATTGAGTGAACTTCGTGAGGTATTTGGCGATACTGTCGCCCTTCTCCATCTTGATGTTCCCGAGCTTATCTTTGAGCGCCAGCTTCCTTTGGTTGCTCTTACTCTGGAATAGATCCGTCAAAGCTTTCCACATTAAATATGGAGTAGCCTTTCCATGCAGGCTGGATACAATATGATCCTTGACGCCCTCCAACAGGATCCTTCGACACTTCGCCATCTTCTTTTGCCATGCTTTGACTTCAACAGGATCAGTGGGCTTTTGGACATCCGTATCTACGAACTCCTTCAGACCATTATCTTCTAATACTGCTTCCATGCGATCCTTCCATGCAACATAATTCGAACTGCCTTCAAGAGAATATTCGAGTCGCAAACCGTTGAAAGACATTTTCAACACTGTCACCAAGAAAACAAAACTGCTGCAAAATTTCGAATTCCACCTCAAAGCTCAACCGCTCTAGATCTGTGAGAACAAATTATTTCTAGCACAGAGATTGACTGCAAGGGGCGTTTACTGGATATATCACCTTTCAAAGAAAGGATGGATCCAGAGGCTACCTGGCCCGCATGCAGACTCTGACTACCGAAATAAGTTTGTAATCACTGTGATGATCAATCTCTGCTTCAATAGCTCCGATACCATGTAGAAATTTGCTGAATAATGATCAATTATCCACCGAGACTATCCTGATCACATATCAATTCGAATTCATATGCAACACATAATCTCTTCCACTCAGATCATCAAACATGCGGAAATAAAATCAAGCGATAACACATCAAATAATCATACACATTAACACAGTATGTATGGGGAAAGCTTATAGCTGAAAACCCCGCAGCTATTGTGTATATTATAATGGAGAAATCATGTAACAAACTCAGTACAATACTCCTCACAAGTACTCAGTACTTTCTCATGAAGTTACACACAAACTAGCTCAGTTTTGAACAGGTTACTGGTTCAAAACTCACCACTAATTGCCTTGCTTCTATTGCGCAATCATGGCCTGTCTATATAGAGATCCAAGGTTCGAATCTCCTTGGCTTGACAACGCAATCATCATGGGAAATTCCTCCAAGTGTGGTGCAAATCTCATGCACAACTGATGTTGCCACTGATAGCTAACTCCACCCTTTCATCTACCTCTTTCACTGGTCTCCACTGAACTGTTCATGCACTGTAGTGAACTGATATGTTCTTGAGTTGAATAATGAGTTATTAATTAATGAATTAAATAATATTTAATTCACTCCACTCATTACTAGTTGATTAGCTAGTTAAACTAATGTCAACTAGTTCAACTATGTTAAACCGAACACAACTCCACTAGCTGTCTCATTAACTCCACCAAACTTCTGCCACTGAAGTCCTAACTGAATTCAACCATGCATGAGCTCACCAAACCCTTAGGAATAGCGTAATTCCTCTTTCAGATGCATGAGCCACTTCTGTAGCTCGAACTGAAGTGCTCCAAGAGAGTAAACTGTTGTTTAGAGTCCAAATATTATTAAGGGTAAATAATATTTGACTTCCCTATTTTTAGGATAGGCAGCCTAAATATAGACATCGACCTATCGACCTATAGGTCAAAAAATAGAGGTCCATCTATTTTTACCAACATGACCAATACTCCAAGAATAACATACTGCAACCCCTGGACCATGTTCCATATGTCTAAAAATAGACATAGTCTAAAAAATAGACTTTGCGCCAGAATTTTCCTGCGGGCCCACTTAGTGAAGGCGACTTCATTTCACTAAGCTCCATCATCTTGCTGCATTTTCAACACACGCAACTCCAAAATAGGGCTCCAAAGAACCTGAATATCTCCCAAATCGTAACGAATTCGGGAAAAAATTGCTCAAGAATAACTTAATTGGGCCCGTTTTTAACAAAACCTAAGTTAATTTTTTACGATATTCACTTTAGTTTGCTAAGAAAACACATTTGAAGTTGAATAGTCAAAATTTCTGTGTTTTTCCTTGATCTTTGCCTAGAGGTCCACATGTGCGAGCTAGTTGGTATTTTACCAATAAAAATCCATATTGGAGTTTCTGGAAACAATGTCCATGTGTCGAATTTCATTCTAGAGTGGTGCTACTACCTCAACCATGGAGGTAGCTACGGAAACTTGACGAATCTGCATCAACTTGAACTTGCTAACTATCATTAGTTAAAACCATGCAAAATTCTTCTTAATCTACTAAAAAAAGAGGAAAACGATGTTAATTAACCACTTAGACATATAGAGACACATTTTGAAGAATTATGGTAAAATTGGTGACAAGTGAGTGAAATGGTGCAATGGATGTTTGGAAATAATGGCTTAATTAATGACAACGACAAGTAAAAATGATGGCAAATCAACGACCCAACATGTACCACAAAGAAACATTTGGAGGTTTTTGCATACAATTGTTTCTCCTCCAATAGTTTAAGAACCTTGTCAACATGTTCAACATGATCCTTCCAAGACTTGTTGTAGATTATTATATCATCAAAAAATATTAACACAAATTTTCTAAGGAAGGGTTTGAAAATGGAATTCATCAAACCTTGAAATGTGGAAGGTGCATTAGTAAGGCCAAAAGGCTTGAAGAAAAATTCATAATGAACTTCATGAGTTTTGAATGTTGCTTTTGAAATGTCTTTAGTCTTCATTCTAATTTGATGATATCATAAACAAAGATCCAACTTGGTGAAGTAAATTGCTTCATGTAATTCGTCCAACAATTCATCAATGACAGGAATGAGAAATTTATCTTTAATAGTGAGCTCGTTGAGCTCACTATAATCTATACACATATGCCATGATCCATCCTTATTGTGTACCAATACTACTAGAGCAAAGGAAGAACTTTGGCTAGGTTTAATTATACCTCCCTCTAGCATTTATGCAACCATACATTCAGTTTCACTCTTTTGGGTATAGTGATAGTTGTAAGGTATGATGTTTAGAGGAACATTTTTTGGAATCAAGTGAATAGCATGATCATGATCATGAACATGTGAGAAGCCTTTGGGAGTCTCAAATAACTTGGAAT
The DNA here is from genome assembly GCA_034641835.2 of Pinus albicaulis. Taxonomy (NCBI): domain Eukaryota; kingdom Viridiplantae; phylum Streptophyta; class Pinopsida; order Pinales; family Pinaceae; genus Pinus; species Pinus albicaulis. The sequence goes on from CM076574.1 coordinate 737,586,331, forward strand.
GATTGTCCAAGATTCTTTGGAGATCTAGAGAAAAAATGATTTTGATGAACATCTAGTGATCATAATTGTGCAATTATGCCTCGTTGTTCTTTCTTCAAAAGATTTTTCATGCCATTAGAGTTTATTATCTTCCCTGGTTTCCCTGTGATTCCCCTTAATTCAATTTCCTTTCCTTCCCACGAAAATTTCAAGAAAATTTCTTGAAAATTAAAAGCTTTTGTCCCTAAAGATAGTAACCATTGGACTCTTAATACAAAATCAGCACCACCCATTGGAATGGAAATCATTAGACTATTCAATACATATTACCCCATGGTTAGATTGATATTATGACACTTACCTAATAAATTTATAGCTCCTCCATTTGCAACCACCACTTGACACTCTGATGTTGGATATATAAAGCAATTCAATTCCTTGGATATTTTATATTGAATAAAATTATGGGTACTACTATAATCGATCAACACTATTACCTTATATATATATATATATATATATATATATATATATATATATATCCTTTTATCTTGAGAGTTTGAGGAGTGGTAATTCCTACCAATGCATTACAAGATATGGTCATATTCATTTCTTCTTTCTCTAGGATTGGTTCCTTGTGTATATCCTCTTCTTTTGATTTTTCCTTTTCTTCCTCCTCTTCACAATCTATGTAAAATAATTTCTTCTGAGCACACTTATGACCCTTAGTGTATTTTCTATCACAATTGTAACAAAGCCATTTTACTCTTTTTTCCTCCAGTTTTTGTGGTGCTAATCTTGTAGGTTGTAGGAGGTTAGGAGCAACAACACTTCCATATCTATAGTTGTGAGTGGTAGACTTACTTGTTGCCATAATTTTTCTTTCAACTTTTCTTGCCACCTTGAATGCCTTCTCCAATGAGTTACATTCCAAAAGGCGAACCTCATGTTGGATGTTATCCTTTAAAGTCCCTATGAAAATATAAATGCTATGCTCCTCTAGAATATCATTTACCTTGATATTCAATCTTTTTAAGTCCTCAATGTGCTCCGTCATTGAACCCTTTTGTTTGAGATTTATCAATTGGCTAAAGAAGGTATTTCTCTTTGTATCCTCATAATGTGCTACCAATTATTCTGCAAAAATTATCCAAGTGACAGTTGATTTCAAGAAAAAATACATTGATACCACACACACTGATTTTTTTTTAAATATAAAGATGTAGTGCATACCTTTTTTTTGTGTGGCACATCACGTAGATCAAATAATTGCTCCATCTATAGTATCCATGTTATCGAATCCTTGCCATCAAACTTCCTCATATCTATCTTTAGAATGTGGTGGTTCTTAAACCCAATATTGGAGTCTCCAAAATCATAATTCATATTCCTTTTGTCCTCATCATGATTTTCATGGATTACCTTGTCACCACTGGGAACCCTTTCTTGCAACAATTTTGTCAACCCTTCCAACTTGACATTCATCACGTCCATGTCCACTTTAAAAAATACCATGTCATCCTTGAAACCCTCCATGTCTCCTTTTAGTTTTACTTCTAAGCCATCCAACTTAGCTTCCAGTTAATTTTTGGTTACTCTTTGTGAGAGGAAAAAAATTTTGCACTCAGTCTCATAATTTTGATATATCATGTTACATTTCTTCCTCTTCTTCATGCATCATAGTATATTATTTTGGTTGCTTACTATGTGTATCCATTTTTTTTGTTTCAAGGAATTTTTGAATGAAAAAATGATATCTATGATTCACTATGCCCTTTGAATTACTTCAAACTGATTTTTCAAACAAAATTTATGCACAATTAAAAATAAAAATACATATATTTTTCTTACTTTTAGGATATTAATCTTGAAACTATTGTATCTCTATAATTCCAACCTCTCGAGGTCTAAAATTTCGTCCTGTGGTAGCCCTTTCAGTCTTATTTCCAATGCCACAAGTCAGACCAATATTGGATTCTTCAAGTTAAAATTATATCAAATATCCCATGATGACTTGATTATGGACTAGTTCAATAGAGTGAACTTGCATGGAATGCCACATGTCACTATTCCCTCCTTAAGCCTTGAAATTGATACATGAGAAACTACAATCCATGCAATTTTTGTCAATTTTTATTTAAAATATATTTGATGCTCGAAGAGAAAGTTATGACGATTTTCCCTAGGTCACCTGTTTGAGACTGAATTCTGGAACATGCAGAAACCCTAACTTCTTTGAACCATAACTCGAAAAATATAAAGAAAAAAGATCTGAATTTTTTACAAAAATTTCATCAAGATTTCAACCCCATGTGGTAGAAATTTCAATTTCTGAAGGTTCGTAGAAAAAAAATATATAGTGAAAATGACAAGATGTTCTGTTTGAAGCAGTGAAACCCTAGAATCCAAAGCCTTGAGACCAAAAGTTATGTAACTAGATCACAAAACAAATGAAAAGGTAGATCAACAACTTTAAAATTAATCTCTTTAAGGAGGAAACCTCCTTTACATCACATAAATGAACAATTCTTGGATGATACAAATGACAAGACCTCCTTGGTATATATAGGAGTCTAATGGGTCACAATATAATCATAGCCTACATAACAATAATAATGTAAGGGAACAACAATAAAAATAATGGGCTTCTATGGGGCACAATAATAACAATATGGGGGCTACATGGGTACAACAATAACAACAAGGGGGCTACACTAACAATATCAATAAGGGGACTACACTAGTATTATAGGGACCTAACAACTCACAAGTCGAGAGGCTTATCTTTTCAAATGCTTTTACCATAAACAAAATGTAATTTTGTCACATATTTCAAGTTGAATAAAATTACGACATTTTTCCTTGAAAAAAATGACTTTTTTATAAATTTATATAGCCTTTTAAATCAAAGACAAAACTTCCATACACAATGCTTTCATATGTTAAATATTAACAACAAAAGCTAACCAATTAACACAAGTAATCAACATGATATGTCTCTAATTCTCATGTACATTAAACAAGATATTTGTGTTCCTTAGTTTTTCAAGTAGGTTTCTTAGGTATTGCAAGTGCCTTTTCTTGTTAAATGAAAATTAGGGGCTGATGTTTGAATAAATTATATATTATAATTTCCAAACCATTGTGATTTTTTCCTGGCTTTAATTTCCCCTCTTTTTAGTGTGATTTATTCAAATTATTGCTTTCAACAACATAATAAATGTATTCTAGAAAGACAATTGGTATATCCTCAAACCCATCTTATCATTGGGCATGACCTCATTGGGAATTTTGTCATGCCACTTTGGAAGGTGTTCTCCCCATTAACATAAAGAATGATATACTTTTTAATTGATCCTTCCTAGATGGGATTCCATGTCAAAAGAGCTTTAACCATGTTTTGATTTGTAATACCAATAGATAATGAAGAAAATCAAATTCGGATAAGTGTATGCTAGAGAATAATAAATCAACCCCTTATACCTACCTTGGTTCTTCTAGGCCATAAAACTATTGTGTGAATCTAGTGTGTAGAGTAGATGATCTTGTTGCTCCATCCTTGTGCATGTCGAGTCTTCTCCCTAGTTTGTCATTTTTGGTGATACTCTACCCAAAACATAAAGGTGGCTTCATTAATTCTTCCCCTCAACTATGAATACAACTCTCCATCTACTTTGTGTAGGTGGATAATTGATATATTTTTGGTACTACTCTATTAATTCTTCCAAGAGACATACATTTAAATCTCTTCTCTTTTGGAAGGATGAATAAATGGCAACATCACCTTCATGAAAAACCTATCATTAATCATAAAAAACATAGTGGTGGAGGGTCTCAATAATGAGGAAGGTCCACTTGCATCTATAATAATTGTTAAAACTTTTTTCCAATGAATAAAAAAAAAATAGAAAAAAAACACCTTATTTATAAGTTTATTCACTATTTTTTTTAACAAGAATCAATAATAACTATTATATTAAAAGACGTTGAACAAAATCTTAGTTTAGATACATAATTTACATAAGCAAGTTGAAAAAATTGGACACGGTTGGAATGAAGTATGTATCAACAACCTTCTATAAAATAATTTTGAACTCGAAGCTTTTGAACGAGATGTTGCAATATCTACAATATTCCACTTATACATTTACTAATACTGACCTAACAAAAAACAAAATTTACAAAGCATCAAAATATTACTGTTACCCACCAAAACGGGTGAACCTATTGGAATTTTTTATTTGATCCTTGAAACCCTTCCTTTACATATAGTTGGCCAGCCATTTATCCCCTAACAACAACCACTATCTGAAGACATGCCATTTTATCTCTGCCATCTGCATCAATCATATACTTTCTCACCCATCTGACATGAGCACATGAATGGTGGGATTTTGATCAAAATTCACTTTATCCATTTTTCAATTAGGTGCTAGTGCTTGTTTGTATTTGGGAATTTGAGATGGATTATGGGGTGACTTGGAAGAAGGAGGGGTTTTGGACATGATCTTGTTCCCTCACCTTAAATAGGGGTTTAATCTTCAAGCCTATTCAAGTGGCACATGCCCTAATGGCCCAATAGGTAAGGAGGGGCATTAATCGGGAAGCCTTGATTGAGTTAACGTTGTTCCATCTATCACTATTCCACACTAACCACTTTCCATATTACATTACAAGCTCATATTTCACCTCTATTCTTTGGGTTCAACTAACCATTGGTTCTCTGGGATTTGGCACCCATATATCCACACACTTGGGTAGGGCTCAGAACTTTTCACTAGGAAGTTGATGTAGTTGAAAGAAAAGAAAGAGCATATCATCGCCACAAAAAAAACAAAAAAATATCAAAATTCTAAAGATGGTTGGGACATAGACATTAGCATGTGGGAAAAATCCTAACATGAGCTCTACCTCACTCGTTATGGTTATCACTCGGTTATGAGGCACATGTTGCTTCCTTACACCATAAAAAGGAACCTTTGCATGTCCCAACCCTGATTAGCAATGAAATGACTCATCCTTTAGGGGTAATACAACTATTATACACCATTCAAATCAAGCTATAACCCTTTTAGCTATGAGCATTAATACAAAGAAAAATCAAGAAAAAGTAAAAGGCGCACAAGGGGGGTGGGAAAACAAAGGTCAAGTTGGTAACTCATGCATCCATGATCGCTCCCTCCTTGAATCTATTCACCCAGGATGTAGATCCCCATTGTGTTGGTCACTTTGACCATGACACTTGGCCATGAAGTCTTTTCCCCTCCATACCATCATTATTCACTAACATCTATCAATTGAAGGGCAGGCTGAGGAAATTATATGTCTCCATTGGGGGCTAGAAGCACCTAATAGGGTTGTACTTTAGCCACTCCTACCTAGGAAGGAAACACCATTGCAAGTTAAAGGCCAAAATTTTGGAAGGGAAGCCTTATTTGAAGTATTAAACAATCCTTTACATTCAAGCTTGGTTCACCTAGATGCAAAAATTATTATTGTTCCTGATGACTAGTTGCTTTCACTAGAATTTATGTTGTGATTGTTAGGTGGTTTAGCAAACCATTATTTGGGCACCTTACTCACATGCACCCATGCCCCAAATAAGCATATTGGAACCCACACATGAAGCATTGAGAGCCTTGGGTTTCCAAGTAGTAGAAACACATCATACCTACCCCTGGGAATCTCCTGCACCCAAGTCGTTTTGTTGCTTTGCACTACATTTGACAATTATTTAGGATGATACACCCGAACCAACATGCACCTAGGTCATCCTTAGCACCTTCTAAAGGGTGGAAGCAAATTTAGGGCCTCGATGAGGGTGGTCTCGCCTTCAAAGACTTGGGAGGGCTAATAGCACCTAGAAAGTCCTAAACATTGGAGCATAGATGGACATTATGAGTGGTCGGAGACCTAGGGGACTACCTTATTATACCCTAATTGGATTTTAGGGGCCACAAAGGGGTATTGATGGAGATTTTAGGGCCAACCCTCAAATGATGATTTTTAGAGGCTTATACACCACATTTGGCACTCAAAATCCTCAATTCCTGACACTTGGAGCTCATTTATGGATGATGTTTTCCTTTTGAGGCCTCACAACCCACGCTTGTGGATTTTCATTTACATTTATGTCTAAGCTAGTTGGCTTGGTGTTGGTTTTAGGGATCGTGACCTAGGTTCAGAATTAATATTTACCAACAAACCCCTGTACTACTAGGCCTTTCGGCAATGGCCTGCTTGTGCAGGTCAAGGTCTCACCTGAAGTAGTATGGGAGGGTGCTGGAACCAAGTTTCTGTACCCTAAGAGAGAAAGTTAATTAAAGTGGGTACCTTCAAATCTAACAGGCCTGCACTGAAGAAGCCCTAACCCAGAGACCTTTAACAATATACTTGTCGGAATAACTCATGCGAAGCTCATAAACCATAAAATAAAAAGTTAACAGAAGCAAGGTGACAAAACATAGCCAAATCTATGCATTCGTTCCTTTCTAAAGTATTGTATCCATGTGCGCATCAATTAACTTACAGTATTCAGTATTCAGACATAACTCATAAATTATCATATAGTGCAACCAACAACAAATCAAAAATATATTTTGATATCATCAAAAGAGGTCTTCTCATTCATTAACACTTCAGGTTCCACTTACAGACTCTTTACCAGCCTGTGCACACAGCCAGTGGGGTCCACACACAGAAGGACTTAGGGTCTCTGCGCACACTGCCACTAAGAGCCCTTACCCAGACAAATCCGCACAACAAGTATTATAGATCCAACATTCATATCCAGACCTAACCAAAACTTTCTTCTAGACTCAATCTTTCATATATTTATACTATATTAGCTTATGTTTCTCTATGGTCCACAAATTATGGTTTACGGACCCTTGGTCTACCCTTAGACCCATTACAATACATTAGGGGCTTTGACTCGCCCCAAAGCCCCTGCGCCAGACTAACTATTACAAAATATTACAAAAATATATCAAAATTGTTGCTGGGGGACCCTGCTCCAATAGGCCCCCAACACAATCTTGTGACTCGTCCCGAGTCACAGTGGCAATGGGGTCTTCATATTGGCTTGGAGCTGCTCAATGGTGGTGGCAAATGGGGGCTGGACACCTTCACTCTACGCTACTGTGTTCTGTGTAATTTCAACAAACTTTTTGGAAGTCGGTCCTTTAGTAGCCGCAGTGACACTGTCCAAACTCTGGTTCAGCTGCTTGACTGCCACGTCTAAGTCCTGTGACAGCTTTAGTGCTTCATCTGCCCAGGACTTCAGATGATTATTGAGGACCTCCTTCTTATGGCGAAGCTCCATTATTTCATCCCTTAGGGCATGGATGGTGCAAACACGTGCTAGGAATTGGGTTTCCATGAGGGTGGGATGGTAGCTTCCATCTGCTCAAATTTCTGCTCTTTATGGCACAGCTCCTGGTTGAATTACCAGAGGAGGGGATCGCGCTGCACCGTGGACCATAGTCCCATAGCGATATCTAACAACTCGGAGCCCTTGGCGATATGTGCTGAAATACTACATGTTTCTTCTTTTACTAGCGCGACTTGTTGGGCTCACACCTCCGACGAGGTTTCCTGCTGGAGCTTGGCCTACAAGGCAGCAATCTGTTGCTCTATGTCTGCTTTGACAGTTTGCACTGATGTCCTAGATGCTTTCAATGCAGCCACCAAGCCCTCAACCTTGGCCTGCAGTGTAGCAAAGGCAGGAATCACTTCTGGCATGTCTCCACATAACTATTCGATCAGGTGCTCTAAATTGGCTTGCTGTCCAACTGCCACGATCTGTGCTACCTGAGCTTGGAAGGATTTGAAGTTTTTGGCAGCAATTGTCTGCTCAGCCTCACTTAGTTGTTGTTGCGCTCAGACTTCTCTATTCTGGAGCTCAACAAAGACGAACAAGTGGAGAGTCTGTAGCTTCCCACTCGTTATTCTTGCGATGTCGAGGCCGACCTCAGAACATGCACGAACTTGCTCGCATAGGGCTGGTGGTTCTATTGTCAATGTCGCACCCGGGAAGGGGAAAATCCTAATCTTAATGGCTATGATGATGGTTGTAATTGGCAGGCTCGCTTGAATCGGTCTCACCTGGTTCACACTCACTTGAAGGGTATCCACCTTTAGATAGAGCACCTGCAACCTAAAATGCAAAGCCTCCACCGTGGCCTTTTGTTGATCTTCCAGAGCATTCCATCGATCCTCGGAGGCAGTAGCAACAGAATCTGCAATTTTTTTCCAAATCCTCCTCTGTCATTGTAACTTCCGCTTCTCCCCCAAACTTGTCAGCCTTGCGCTTCTTCCGCTGCCCTTTGGGAGGCTCACCAATGCACTTTGTTTCGCATGGGGATTCTGCACCCTCCCCACCGACTCCTCTAGTCTCCACATCATGTTGAGGCTCTTGCTCCACCCCCTTGGTGGCGTCCTTGGGGGTTTCCTTGGTGGTCGTTTTCTCAGTGGAGCACACCTCAGTCTCCTTTACTGTGCTCAGTGGGACATTATCCTTTAGCACTTCATATTTTCTAGATGTGCTCATTGTGACCGGGGTAGAGGATTTGAGGCCAATTTTCCATGCAGGCAGCCATGTGGAAACGACTTGATCGACCTCCGCCTCAGTGACCATGTACGGGAGGTTGTACCACATCGGATATTTTCGGGCCCTGATTTGCACATTGTGCACGGTGACATGAAATTCAACAATGCACTTGTATTTTCAATACACCACAATTGACAAGCGTGGCCTGGAATGTATCGCCACCACCAGTGCACCATCAAACAGCACCCAGAAGATCTGTTTCTCCTTGATGCGCTGCAAATCCTTGGAGTCCCACAAGTTCGCATAACGTACTCCTTCACAGACATCGGGCTCAAGCTCAGGGAGCACCGCATCATCAGGTGTCTCCCATGCGATCAGGGCGATCAACAACAATAGCCAGGAGTAGCAGAAGGGCTTTCCTTGGTCCTGCACCTCGCACACATTGTCTAAAAACTCCTCACATAAGTAGTGTGACTAGTTGTAGCAGACCACCTTGTCGCACTGCCCTACCAACTGAATGACATAGGCAGCGACGGTCGATTCCCTACACTTGCACATCATCTTACACGCAAGCAACATAGTGCCTATGCGCACTCCCAAGTCACTGATGGTCTCTACCAGGAATCCTCACTTGTCGCAGTCCACCTTGTATTTTTTCTGAACTTCGTCGGCCACCTTCTACTCGTATTTATTTTCGAATCCCTTAATGGGATGGGGCCCCTTCATGGGCAAGGCGGTGATCCTATGAATCAGCATGGCATCAATTGGGATGCGGCCTTGGACCCACAAACATCCATCATGGATCAGCGCAAGTAGCTCTCTCATGACCAAGCTGGTGATAGCATATCGCCCGAAGTGGGGGATGTGCAGAAAATTCAAAATCCCTAAGGCCTATAGCCCGAGCGCCCATGGCATTTATTCCACCTTCAGTACGCCATAATACAGTACTCGTTCGAGGTAAAATTATGGGGATAGATCCTAGAAGGTGTCTTCATTGGCTAAGTCATGGACATAAAACTTAATAGATGGAATGATGCCAAACATGTCCCTGATGAAAGGGACCTCCTACGGGACCCGCGACATTTGGAGATATTCACGGACAATGTATACATTCTTGGGGGTGTGCACCGTTGGCTTTCTTGGCTTAACATACGTTGGTGGCCACGAGAGTGAAGCCACCAACAGAGCTTCTTCCTAGGCTGTCACAGGGCGCTTCAAGGGATTAGGCAAGTGTGCCTAAGGGACCTACTGAGGGGAATGCACAATCCTGGGGGAGGTGCGTGGCTTCACCGAAGCCAACTTCGTGGCTTTCCCCTTCTCCTTTCCTTGTTCCTTGCCTTTTTCCTTCCCCTTTCCCTTTCCTTTGGCCAGCGTGGACACCGCCTCTTCCACATCAGGCGTTACTTTGAACACATCTTCGGATCCAATCTCAGCGGAGGCCATAACGGGCGACGACTCAATGGGGTTAGAGGCAGTCATCCTTTCCCATAATATGAATTCAGGGTTGCTGATATCTGAAGGGGTAGCTTGCCCATACATTCAGATGCCATGGTTACAAAACAAACAGAATTCATAGCAAAACACAGCGAATAAGAACTTCAAAGAGCAGAGGAACTGATTATGATCTGCGCCCCTTCTTTTATAGGCCACCCTAAGTAAAAATGGTTGGATTATCATTAAATGTGACTTACCATCGAGGAAACGGTAAAACATCCTCCAAGATTGCTACATTAATTGCCAAATACCCACTCCATTCAAAGGTAAAATCATTTTTTTACCCAGTTTTACTGTTCCAACGGCTAGTTTTTCTAGCTACGCACTACCCCTACGTCTCTGTCGCACCTTCCCACGCCTGCTTATCTACATGCTACAACTACTCTCCTGTCTCACCAGCCCGCACCTTCCCTTCCTAGTGTGTGTAATACTCTTAATTTAGATACTTTGGCCATATAGTCATTTGGTAGGCGTCAAGTTGTCCCTGTAAGGTTTCAGACGACTTCCATTAACATACTCGGGCACTTAGTCTTCGCGCAGTGTAGCCAACCGTACCGCACCACCATATGTAATCCCTTTTACTATACATGGACCCAACCAGTGCTTGCGGAACTTCCCTAGATGGCACACAAATTGGGTATCATAGAGAAAAATCAACTCTTCTTCCTTAAACACCTTATGTTGGATGTGCCAATCATGCCAAGATTTTTCTCGTGCTTTCTGCACCTGCTGATGAAAGTTAGCAATGAACTGATCCTCTTCCAAGGCAACTAGTTGCGCCAAGTGTTCCTCCATGATTTCAGGTTCCTCCATGTTTGTAAAAGATACAATGCGCAGGCTAGGGACAATATATTCCATGGGCATGATGGCCTCCTTTCCATAGCCATCTTGAAAGGAGTTTTCCCTGACAGTTTCTTTCATGTAGTCCTATAGGCCCATATACTGAAGGGATGACCACGTGGGTGAGATGGGGTAATTTTTGCATGGTGGATCTGAAATTATTCTATCAAAGCTTCAATAGTTTCATTAACAAAATGCACACCTCTATCGCTCATTAAGATCTTTGGGCAACCAAACCTGATCAGAATATGCTCAAAGATGAAGTGTGCAGTGCTATTTGTAGTACAATCCTTCACAGCCTTTGCCTATGCCAACCTTGTTACATAATCAGTGGCAGTAATGATGTAACATGCACCATCCTTCTTTCCCGGGGGATTGATGGGCCCTACAAAGTCTATGGCCCCTTTGTTGAACACCTGCAAATCCATCTGCGGTTGCAGGGGCATTTCATCTATGCGCGAAGGTTTCTGGGTTCGTTGACATGCATCATAGGCCAAGAAGTATGCATGTGCATTGATGAGCTCCATCATTAGACATATTTGGAGGGGTTAATAGTCACCATTTTACCTTCTTAGATCTCTTTTTCTTGCATTTTTTATTATTATTTAGTTTTATGATGCTAGTATAGGTGGTGATTAAAGCTATCATACTCTAAGTTCCTAATATAAGGTTGAGTGCAGAAAATCATGAATTATTAATCATTTTTAGAATGATTTTATCATAAAGACTCGAAGGAGACAACAAAGATGAATTATAGGAGGATTGTCCAACCTCAAAGGCAGCCGAAGGATCCCAAAGATTCTCTCCAGCAATTCGAATTGCAAAAGCAGCCAAAGGATCCCTAAGGATTCTCTCAACCAATTCAAATACCAAAGGCAGCCAAGCAATTCAAAGAGGAGTGCACCCAATCCTTCTTCACTGAGAGTCAATTGGACACAATCACCATTTTCTAGGGAGTTATTGGTAGCTGCCCTGTAGAATAAATAGAGCATAGCTAGAGCTAGGAAGAGTTAGTCTACTCTAGTCTCGATTATATTCAGAACTATTGTTGTGAGCTATTGAGATTTTTGTTTTATTCAGTGATCAAAGTCTCAGAGATGTATGAAGTTATTCTTTTATGAAATGAGCAGACTGATTTAATTCAATTGATTTAAGTTTCAGATGGCTAGGCTCGTGGGTTAGGGCCCAATCCATGTGCCTCAGCTTCTCTGTTGTTACTATCTTTTCCTTTATGTCATTTAGCTATTTTTTCTTCTGCCATTTAAGTTAGATTTGCTTCTGATAGTTTCATTATTGTTTAGTTTTTGTGCTGTTGTATTTTCTAATTGCTTATGCATAGTAAAATAGAGGAAAAACACCAAAAATTGTGGTCAAGCCTCCCCCTCTCATCTCTATCAATAGATTTCGAATAGGGTAGACCTTCCCACAGGCCAAAATTGCTTTATATTTGAGTTTCAGGAAGAAATTGTATTACCAAGCCCAAGTCTCTCTTTCATTGTTTCATCACGCATTTCTTTCTGTTTCCCATGCATGCATCTGTAGGTGTGTTACACCTTTGAACACTATTCTTACGCCTCCTCATTTTCTTCTCATTTTAACGTTGTACCTACCTAACGCACTTAAGCCCATCAAGCCTTATTCCTTTGCTTTTGTCCATTCACGGTTGCCTTACCCTTTTTATGAAAAACACGTGAAAAAAACCATTCAAAACCACCGAAAACCCGACCTCCGCCTTTGCTCCTCGAGTCTTGTTGGAACAGGGTTTCCTACAAAACTGCGAATCTAGTCCATTTTGTATATTTTTCTTATATTTAGTCTAACACAAAGGTTTTAGGGTGGGTCAAAGCCCCTAATGCATTGTAAGTGGGTTAAGGGTAGACCAAGAGTCTGCAAACCATGGTTTGCGGACCATTGGATGCGTAGGCTAAAGTAGTATAAATAGTTGAGCATTTTTTAGTCGATAAGTAGATAATGAATAGAGATTGATGCGAAATACGAATTGCTAGATCTTGGGTTGGGTTGTTTGGGTTAGGAATCCTGCTGGCTGTGTGCACAGAGATCCTCTTTCCTACTGTGTGTGGACCCTATTGGCTGTGTGTGCGGAGATCCTCTGTCCTACTATGTGCGAACCCTGCTGGCTATGTGCGCAAGTGGTATTTAGGGAATGTAAGAGGATTTTGATAAGTAATATATGTGAAGTATTGCTGAAACATATGATGTTGTCTGGATCTGTTCTGTTATGATTTATGTGAACTAATATTGTATGATTAAGCTGCGAAATCGTCTGTTTTATCTCTGTGGTACGAAAGTATCTGCACTTAGTATATTACTGTGAAGTGAATGTTGTTGCACTTACTGATTGCATCTCTGTTAATGGACGCGAACTATCTGTGTTGACAATATTAGCTGCGATTTTGTTATTTTATAGTTGTAATTGATGATACGCACGTGGATGTAAACCTGCTAGAGTAGATATGATAAGAAATATAGTCTGGTTACATTCTGGAACCCTATGAATCACCCTTCTATGTAGATCTGATACATGCGGGCCTGTGTTATTACCTACTCTCTCTCGGGGTGTGGAAACCTGGTTCCAGCACCCTCCCATACTGCTTCGGGTGAGACTTTGACCTGCGCAAGCGGGACAATGCCGAAAAGGCCAGTAGTATAGGGGTTTGTTGGAAAAACTTCACCTTTGAACCTGGGTCAGGACCCCTTGAGCCAAAAAATGGTTCCGTTGTCAGGACCGGGAGCATTTTGAGAGAGAATGGGTAATGCCAAGGCCGTACTGGAAACCAGAAAGAAAATAAATCGATGAATGGTTTGAAAAACAAGTTCAGGAATTTGCAGTAAAATAAAACCGCAGTAAGAATTTGACCACCGAAGAGTGGAAGAACAAGTATATTTTCATGGATATCTATGAGATCTTCTTTGTAACAATTGCAATCAAGCTCCAAGAGTGGCTCGCAAGGCTGGTCGAGTTTTAGAAGTGTTGGAAAGATGAACGGGTCACACAGTGGACCCCAGAATTGATCCAGCAGCTAGAGAAGACTGATAACTCCATCACTCGCATGGTGGATCACTGTCATCATGGTCTTCTCTATCTACAGTCTGGTAAGAGAAGAAGCTACACAGAGTCCTCCAGCCACACCACTTTCAAACCAGCATAGGGGTAACAATTCACCTACACCTCCTCCACCACCAGAAGACGACATGGCTGCGCATATGAAGTTACCTACCTTTAAGGGTGTGGAGGACGAAGATATGGATCGATTCTAGTTTGTCGCAAGGATCTATATGGACTGTGCAGAATGTAGCAAGCGATGTTATGTAAAGAGCGCAGATATCTCTTGCTTTTGAAGGAAGGGCCCTGGACTGGTACAAGGGATACCTCGACCAGCATGCGAACGCAACCATTGAAGAGATTAAGAACGCCTTAAAACAACAATTCAAGAAGCCTAAGTCCTACTCGCAAATAGTGGTGGACCTAAAGGATTTCAAGCAAGGGCCTTCTGAGTCTGTGTGGGAGGCCGATCAGCGACTGAAGAAGGTGATCAGAGAAGGAGGATTTCAGTATGATGACAGACAGCACACGAAATGGTTCATCGCTATGTTTCTACCTCACCTGCGCATACCTATGGGTCACCAAACTTTCGAATCGCAGGAAAAAGCCTTGGAGGTCGCTATAAAATTTGAAGTTGCACCTAGAGATGATACCCAATTGGGCGTCCAATAGATTCAAAGACAATTGGAGGAAATGCACATGGAGATCTAGAATCTGCAAAACGAGCGAGGAATAGAGGCTAGCCCTGAAAGATGGTGCGTATGATGTAGGGTGAATGGTCACACCAAGGATAATTGTCCTCTGTTAGCAGACTACATACAAGTCAGGGGACCTAGCCCATTGCGCCGTAGGGAAACTGTAGGATCACGTGGGCTAGCACTGTGGTGTGATGATTGTCACGTTGCAGGGTTGCACGATACAAACCACTATCCCCACCTTGCTACATATGTCCCAGAGGTAAACTAGCAATGGTGCAGGTTCTGCAGGTCGGTAGGAAATGATGAACATAACTGTCGTACATATGATTTGATGATCGATCGAGGAAACTTATATAGAGTACAATTAGACCCTGCGTCGCCAAGATCCCCCATAGGCATAGGTGGCTCCCCGGCTAGGGGCAGGGGAGGGCGGCGAGGTGGAAGCACATGTCGGGGATGAGGCCAACTAATATATTATGACTGTGGAGAAGTTGGGCACTTTGCAAGGGATTGTCCGAACCCTATAAGGCAGTCCTGCCGATACTGCAAACAACTGGACCATGAAATTGAAAACTGTCCAATCTTGATAGCAAAGATGCAGGAGAAGCAGCCAACACCCATGCAGATTGTACAGAGGGTTAAGGCTAAACTGCGAGACAAAGCTCCAAGCATGAATGTCGTAACACGTAGTGTAATAACCACTGAAGGACCTGGGGAGAAGGCTGTGACTGAACCTCTGATCTGACAAGCAATTGTCAAACAAGAAGGTTTGGACCTAAAAAAGGAAAAAGAAACATTTGTCGCAGCTTGCAAAGACTTTGCTAAGGCAAAAACATCTACTTCTTAGGCACCTGCGAACCTCAAGGCAGATGAGGAGGTCAAACCCTTCTTACAGGCATGTATGAAGTTTTTGCGCAACCCAAAGGCTGTGGAGAATCTTCAGGCATTAATAGATAGCTGCGCAACATGACCCGACCTACCCCTGGAGATCAAGGATGTGCACAAACTATACAGATATAAGAAACGCATCAGGAGGGAGATGTGGTTGACAGGGCAGATCAGTGACTACGAAATGGATCAGGTTATTTTGGACCTAGGGTCAGATGCGATGTACTACCAAATCAAACATGGCAACGAATGGGAGAACCTAAGTTGGAGTGGTCCACTATCCAGCTGTGTATGGCCAATCAGCAAAATATCATACCCTTGGGGAGACTATCAAAGCTTGTGGTAGATATCGCAGGGGTCAAGGTCTGGGCTGATTTTGAAGTAATTCAGATTGTGGAAGTTGCAGACCCCTACCCTACGCTCCTAGGCTTGGATTGGGCCATCGATATGGGAGGCATCATTAACCTGAAGAAGAGAAGCATGGTATTTGAAAATAACGGTACAAGGGTGATAGTACCATTAGATCCTGCAGAAGGCGAGGGATATACGGAGCTGGTGCGTGACGAAGAAGAAGTAGATCACATTTACAAGTTGACTGTGCGGGATGAAGATTGGATCAACCCCACGACAGATGGAGTACTCTGCTGGGAAAAGGATAGTGAATGCTTCTCCGACTCTGATGGGGAGATAGAGAATTGGAAAAACTAGTTACATGATGTCTCTGCATTGCAATGTCTTCAGGTCACAAAACACATCCGCTGCATTTCCTCAGAGGTGAGAGACCTACCCCATTTTTATGGTTTTGGTAAGATAAAGGAATTTTTTCGAGAATTTGAAGCTGAGGTTTCGAGGGAATGAAGGCTATGGGCCCTTAACCTAGCCATGCGTGGAACACCTGCATGCTGTGGGACACCCACAAGGAAGCATTCCAGGATTGGGGGAATGTCGGGACATGATGATCCTACGATTTGAGCCCCCGGCTGACATACAAATCAAAATGTTCCTTGGGCCAGGAGACCCGCGCAAGTATATGTTCGCTTGGGTGGAGAAGTGGTGTGACAGAACTACCAAAGAGTGGATTCATATATTTTTTCATGCCATGGGACCAATTCCCACCGCATGGTATCTGGATGTGGAGGTACATCAGCGCACCTGCCACTGGGAGACATTGAAGGATGAATTTATGCAGACATTTGGGTTAGTAGGTGGAACGGAGGTACTTGACGTAGCTCTGCAGGACATTGACATGGTAGTATGGGGTAAATCACACCCATATGTCAGCCCTGAGGTGTTAACATGGGAGACGTAGATACCGGATATGATCAGCTAACATAACCTAGCCCTAAAGGAGTGTGAGGATGGTCCACGCGCTGTCCCTGTCTCAGAATCGGAGGGGACGCGCCCAGTTACTAGATCGTGTTGAAAATGCAGCAAGATGATGGAGCTTAGTGAAATGAAGTCGCCTTCACTAAGTGGGCCCGCAGGCGAATTCTGGCGCAAAGTATATTTTTAGACTATGTCTATTTTTAGACATATGGAGCATGGTTCAGGGATTCCAGTTTGAGATTCTTGGAGCATTGGTCATGTTGGTAAAAATAGATGGGACTCTATTTTTTGTGACCTATAGGTCGAAGAGGTCGAAGTCTATTTTTAGACTACCTCTCCTAAAAATAGGGAAGTCAAATATTATTTACCCTTAATAATATTTGGACTCTAAACAGCAGTTTACTCTCTTGGAGCACTTCAGTTCGAGCTACAGAAGTGGCTCATGCATCTGATTGAGGAATCACATGATTCCCAAGGGTTTGATGGCATCTTGCATGGTTGACTTCAGTTGGACTTCAGTGGCAGAAGTTTGGAGGAGTTAATGAGACAGATAGTGGAGTTGTGTTCTGTTTATTTTAGTTGAACTAGTTGAGATTAGTTTAACTAGCTAATCAATTAGTTAAGAGTGGAGTGAATTAAATATTATTTAATTCATTAATTAGTAACTCATTATTCAACTCAAGAACACATCAGTTCACTACAGTGCATGATCAGTTCAGTGGAGACCAGTGAAAGAGGTAGATGAAAGGGTGGAGTTAGCTATCAGTGGCGACATCGGTTGTGCATGAGATTTGCACCACACTTGGAGGATTTGTCCATGACAATTGCGCAGTCAAGCCAAGGAGATTCGAACCTTGGATCTCTATATAGACAGGCCTGGATTGCGCAATAGAGGCAAGGCAATTGGCGGTGAGTTTTGAACCAGTAACCTGTTCAAAACTGAGCTAGATTGTGGGTAACTGTATGAGAAAGCACTGAGTACTTGTGAGGAGTATTGTACTGAGTTTGTTACTTGATTTATCCATTATAATATACACAATAGCTGCGGGGTTTTCAGCTATAAGCTTTCCCCATACATACTGTGTTAATGTGTATGATGATTTGATGTGTTATCGCTTGATTTTATTTCCGCATGTGTGATGATCTGAGTTGATCTGAGCGGAAGAGATTATGTGTTGGATATAAATTCGAATTGTATGTGATCAGGATAGTCTCGGTGAATAATTAATCATTATTCAGCAAATTTCTACATGGTATCGGAGCTATTGAAGCAGAGATTGATCATCACAGTGATTACAAACTTATTTCGGTAGACAGAGTCTGCATGCGGGCCAGGTAGCCTCCGGATTCATCTTTCTTCGGAAAGTGAAAGGTTTGGTAAATGCCCCTTGCAGTCAATCTCTGTGCTAGAAATAATTTTTTCTCACAGATCTAGAGCGGCTGAG
Source organism: Pinus albicaulis (assembly GCA_034641835.2). Lineage (NCBI taxonomy): Eukaryota > Viridiplantae > Streptophyta > Pinopsida > Pinales > Pinaceae > Pinus > Pinus albicaulis. The sequence continues at coordinate 737,604,616 of CM076574.1, forward strand.
CTTTGAGGTGGAATTCGAAATTTTGCAGCAGTTTTGTTTTCTTGGTGCCAGTGTTGAAAATGTCTTTCAACGGCTTGCGACTCGAATATGCTCTTGAAGGTAGTTCGAATTATGTTGCATGGAAGGATCGCATGGAAGCATTATTAGAAGATAATGGTCTGAAGGAGTTCGTAGATATGGATGTCCAAAATCCCACTGATGCAGCTGAAGTCGATGCATGGCAAAAGAAGATGGCGAAGTGTCGAAGGATCCTGTTGGAGGGCGTCAAGGATCATATTGTATCCAGCTTGCATGGAAAGGCTACTCCATATTTAATGTGGAAAGCTTTGACAAATCTATTCCAGAGTAAGAGTGACCAAAGGAAGCTGGTGCTCAAAGATAAGCTCAGGAACATCAAGATGGAGAAAGGCGATAGTATCGCCAAATACCTCACGAAGTTCACTCAATGCAGAGATGAGCTGGGAAGTGTGGGGGTGACTGTCGAAGACGAGGACATGGTCGACCTGGCTCTCCTTGGTCTTCCGAAGGCTTAGCACTCATATCAAGATAGTGTGGTCTTCCGAAGGCTTAGCACTCATATCAAGATAGTGTCAATGGTCGGGAGAAGCTACCGGGATGGGAGCGCCTTTGGGCGGATCTCATGCAGGAGGAGATAAGGAGGACTACTCGAGATGGATCTTCATCAAAGGGAGCTGATGAAGAAAACTGCGCTTTGGTGTCCAAAGCAAAGAAGGGAAAGGGTAAGAAAACCTCTCATTCTGGTGCTAAGGGCAAGAAGCAGGATATGGCGAAAGTGAAGTGTTTTCACTGCCATGATCACGGACATTATGCTACCAATTGTCCAAAGAAGAAGAAGAACAAACAAGCGGGAAGATCTGCAGATGGAGAAGCTTTGGCTTCACAGTTCGAGCTTGAATTTTCACTGATCGCATGCTTGGTTTCAAGTGTGTTGGGATCGGTGTGGTTCTTGGACAGCGGTGCGTCATTTCATATGACGGGAGATCGGGAATTGTTCTCAGATCTGGAGGACAAAGATTTGGGTGTGCACATCGAGATGGGCGATGATGGTAGATACAGTGCGACTGGTATCGGTACCATATCCTTTCAGAGGGAGTCTGGTAAGCCCTTTGTATTAAAGGATGTCATGCATGTACCTGGATTGAAGAAGAACCTGATTTCAGTAGCGATGTTGGAGGATAAGGGGTATGATGTGGTCTTCAGCGAAGGAAAAGCCTTCTTGCGCAGTAAGACTACTGGAGAGACCCGGAAGATAGGGGTTCGAACCAAGAACCTTTATCAGTTGCAGGTAGATGGCTGCGCAGCAATGGCATGCAAGGCGGGAGAAGTGGTGAGCCGAGATGATGAGGGCGAACTGTGGCATAGGAGATTGGGCCACCTTCACCATGGAGCTTTGAAGATCCTGCAGCAGATTTCTACTGGGCTTCCTAAGGGCACTCTTGCGCGGTCAGATCAGTGCAAGGGGTGTACTTTAGGGAAGTATGTGAAAGCCACCTTTCACGAGAAGGATAGTCGCGCCACGACGATCCTTGAGAGAGTTCACCCAGACGTGTGTGGTCCTTTCTCTGTTGCTTCGACAGCAAACCACAGGTATTATGTGATCTTTGTTGATGATTTCTCTTAAAGAAAGATCTTGGATCTTCTTCATGGGGAAGAAGAGCGATACATTCGCGAAGTTCTGTGAGTTTAAAGCACTGGTCGAGAAGGAGTCGGGGAAGAAGGTGATTGCTCTAAGGAGTGATAATGGTGGTGAAGTCATCTCGGCTGAATTCAAGGAGTTCTGCAGCGCAGAAGGGATTCGGAGAGAGCTCATCGCACCCCATAACCCACAGCAGAACGGGGTGGCTGAGCGGAAGAACAGAACAATCGTGGGTGTTGCACGGGCGATGTTGCATGATCAGGGCCTACCCCTTCACTTGTGGGCTGAGGCATGCAATACAGCAGTGTATGTGCAGAACCGTTGTCCTCACAAGGTTCTTGGCATGTGTACACCAGAGGAGGCTTATTCTGGCAAGAGGCCTGATATTTCCCATTTGCGGATTTTCGGATCTCCTGTCTACATGCATGTGACGAAGGATGCAAGAAGGAAGCTGGATCCAACTGCTGAAGTTGGAATATTTGTGGGGTACACTAATACACCTCATAACTATCGAGTGTATGTGCCAGACAGTCGCAAGACTGTTGTGCGACGGGATATAAAATTTCAGGAGGAGAGAGCCATGCAGTGTTCGCTTGAGAGGGAGCTACACTTGCATACAGATGAGGAGCTGTTAGTTCCTAAGGAGGAGCTTCCGGATGTGGATCAGCCACAAGAGGAGGTTCGGGAGGTGGAAGAAACCACCCAGGCAGCGCCAACCATCAGAGGGCGCATGCGCACTACAGAAGCTGAGCGACTGGCTCGGGATGCAGAGAAGGTTGTAGGACCACCTACAGCACAGCGCAGACAGAGACAGTCACCGGATCGGTACACTGGATACATGGCTCTTGTGAGTCAATGTGTTGTGAAGGAGCCATCCTCTTTTGAGGAAGCTGTGGAGGAACCCGCATGGGTTGATGCCATGATCGAAGAATATGATTCGATCGTCAGGAACAGTGCATGGGAGATTGTCCCAAGACCGGTGGGGAAATTAGTGGTGGGTTCGCGATGGATCTACAAGGTGAAGCAGGTGGCTGACAGGAGTGTGGAGAAGTACAAGGCGAGATTTTTCGCCCGTGGCTTTTCACAGATCGAGGGGATTGACTATGAAGAGACCTTTGCACCTGTCGCAAGGTACTCTTCCATACGGACGATCCTTGCTCTCTCAGCGCAGATGGGGTGGCACATTCATCAGATGGATGTGAAGACTGCGTTCCTCAATGGAGTTATTGAGGAAGAGGTGTACATAGAGCAGCCTGAAGGTTTTGAGATCTTCAGCATTGAGTCGCATGTGTGCCGACTCAAGAGAGCACTGTATGGGCTGAAGCAAGCACCTCGTGCTTGGTACACTCGGATAGACAGCTACTTCACCGGGCTTGGATTCTCCAAGAGTGAGGCGGATCCAAACCTGTACCAGATTGTGGTGGAGGGGAAGCTGTTGATCATCGTACTGTATGTAGATGATCTGATTTTGACTGGCGACGAGCAGTTGATACTTTCATGCAAGGAGGATCTTGCACGAGAGTTTGAGATGAAGGACCTGGGCATCCTTCATTATTTCCTGGGATTGGAGATTTGGCAGCGCAGCGGAGGACTGTTTGTTTCTCAGGGCAAGTATGCTCGAGAGATTCTGGAGAGGTTCAACATGCAAGGCTGCAAGCCTGTTGACACTCCTCTTCCTTGTGGTTGGAGGAAGGAGGATGCTACTTCAGTGGAGGTAGTGGATGCCACTGTCTATCGACAGTTGGTGGGGTCGCTTATGTATCTGCTCAATACACGACCCAATATATGCTATGCAGTTAACCAGCTTTCGCAAGCTATGGTTAAGCCTACCAAGCTCTTTTGGAAGGCAGGAAAGCATGTATTGCGCTATATCAGAGGCACATTGGGATATGGTCTATGG
>CM076574.1:737608272-737714437 GCA_034641835.2 Pinus albicaulis
AGGGCAAGAAGCAAGATATGGCGAAAGTGAAGTGTTTTCACTGCCATGATCACGGACATTATGCTACCAATTGTCCAAAGAAGAAGAAGAACAAGCAAGCGGGAAGATCTGCAGATGGAGAAGCTTTGGCTTCACAGTTCGAGCTTGACTTTTCACTGATTGCATGCTTGGTTTCAAGTGTGATGGGATCGGTGTGGTTCTTGGACAGCGGTGAGTCATTTCATATGACGGGAGATCGGGAGTTGTTCTCAGATCTGGAGGACAAGGATTTGGGTATGCACATCGAGATGGGCGATGACGGTAGATACAGTGCGACTGGTATCGGTACCGTATCCTTTCAGAGGGAGTCTGGTAAACCCTTTGTCTTAAAGGATGTCATGCATGTACCGGGATTGAAGAAGAACCTGATTTCAGTAGCGATGTTGGAGGATAAGGGTTATGATGTGGTCTTCAGCGAAGGAAAAGCTTTCCTGCGCAGTAAGACTACTGGAGAGACCCGGAAGATAGGGGTTCGAACTCAGAACCTTTATCAGTTGCAGGTAGATGACTGCGCAGTTATGGCATGCAAGGCGGAGTCTGGTAAACCCTTTGTATTGAGGGATGTCATGCATGTACCTGGATTGAAGAAGAACTTGATCTCTGTGGCGATGTTGGAGGATAAAGGGTATGATGTGGTCTTCAGCGAAGGAAAAGCCTTCCTGCGCAGTAAGACTACTGGAGAGACCCGGAAGATAGGGGTTCGGACCAAGAACCTTTATCAGTTGCAGATAGATGGCTGCGCAGCTATGGCATGCAAAGCGGGAGAAGTGGTGAGCCGGGATGATGAGGGCGAACTGTGGCACAGGAGATTAGGCCACCTTCACCATGGAGCTTTGAAGATTCTGCAGCAGATTTCTACTGGGCTTCCTAAGGGCACTCTTGCGCAGTCAGATCAGTGCAAGGGGTGTACTTTAGGGAAGTATGTGAAAACCACCTTTCACGAGAAGGATAGTCACGCCACGACGATCCTTGAGAGAGTTCACACAGACGTGTGTGGTCCTTTCTCAGTTGCTTCGACAGCAAAGCACAGGTATTATGTGATCTTTGTTGATGATTTCTCTCGAAAGTGCTGGATCTTCTTCATGCAAAAGAAGAGCGATACATTCGCGAAGTTCTGTGAGTTTAAGGCACTGGTCGAGAAGGAGTCGGGGAAGAAGGTGATTGCTCTAAGGAGTGATAACGGTGGTGAATTCATCTCGGCTGAATTCAAGGAGTTCTGCAGCGCAGAAAGGATTCGGAGAGAGCTCATCGCACCCCATAACCCACAGCAGAACGGGGTGGCTGAGCGGAAGAACAGAACGATCGTGGGTGCTGCACGGGCGATGTTGCATGATCGGGGCCTACCCCTTCACTTGTGGGCTGAGGCATGCAATACAGCAGTGTATGTGCAGAACCGTTGTCCTCACAAGGTTCTTGGCATGAGTACACCAGAGGAGGCTTATTCTGGCAAGAGGCCTGATATTTCCCATTTACGGATTTTTGGTTCTCCTGTCTACATGCATGTGACGAAGGATGCGAGAAGGAAGCTGGATCCGACCGCAGAGGTTGGAATATTTGTGGGGTACACTGATACACCTCACAACTATCGGGTGTATTTGTCAGACAGTCGAAAGACTGTTGTGCGACGAGATATAAAATTTCGGGAGGAGAAAGCCATGCAGTGTTCGCTTGAGAGGGAGCTACACTTGCATGCAGATGAGGAGCTGTTAGTTCCTAAGGAGGAGCTTCCGGATGTGGATCAGCCACAAGAGGAGGTTCAGGAGGTGGAAGAAACCACCCATGCAGCGCCAACCATCAGAGGGCGCATGCACACTACAGAAGTTGAGCGACTATCTCGGGATGCAGAGAAGGTTGTAGGATCACCTACAGCACAGCGCAGATAGAGACAGTCACTGGATCGGTACACTGGATACATGGCTCTTGTGAGTCAATGTGTTGTGACAGAGCCATCCTCTTTTGAGGAAGCTGTGGAGGAACCCGCATGGGTTGATGCCATGATCGAAGAATATGATTCGATCGTCAGGAACAGTGCATGGGAGATTGTCCCAAGACCGGTTGGGAAATCAGTGGTGGGTTCGCGATGGATCTACAAGGTGAAGCAGGCAGCTGACGGGAGTGTGGAGAAGTACAAGGCGAGATTTGTCGCCCGTGGCTTTTCACAGATCGAGGGGATTGACTATGAGGAGACCTTTGCACTTGTCGCAAGGTACTCTTCCATACGGACGATCCTTGCTCTCTCAGCGCAGATGGGGTGGCACATTCATCAGATGGATGTGAAGACTGCGTTCCTCAATGGATTTATTGAGGAGGAGGTGTACATAGAGCAGCCTGAAGGTTTTGAGATCTTCAGCAGTGAGTCGCATGTGTGCCGACTCAAGAGAGCACTGTATGGGCTGAAGCAAGCACCTCGTGCTTGGTACACTCGGAGAGACAGCTACTTCACCGGGCTTGGATTCTCCAAGAGTGAGGCGGATCCAAACCTGTACCAGATTGTGGTGGAGGGGAAGCTGTTGATCATCGTACTGTATGTAGATGATCTGATTTTGACTGGCGACGAGCAGTTGATACTTTCATGCAAGAAGGATCTTGCACGAGAGTTTGAGATGAAGGACCTGGGCATCCTTCATTATTTCCTGGGATTGGAGATTTGGCAGCGTAGTGGAGGACTGTTTGTTTCTCAGGGCAAGTATGCCCGGGAGATTCTGGAGAGGTTCAACATGCATGGCTGCAAGCCTGTTGACACTCCTCTTCCTGGTGGTTGGAGGAAGGAGGATGCTACTTCAGCGGAGGTAGTGGATGCCACTGTCTATCGACAGTTGGTGGGGTCGCTCATGTATCTGGTCAATACACGACCCGATATATGCTATGCAGTTAACCAGCTTTCGCAAGCTATGGTTAAGCCTACCAAGCTCTTTTGGAAGGCAGACAAGCATGTATTGCGCTATATCAGAGGCACATCGGGATATGGTCTATGGTACAGACAGGAGGATGGAGTGAAGCTTTCTGGCTTCACTGATGCAGATTGGGCAGGGAGTCCAACGGACCGGAAGAGCACTTCTAGAGGAGTTTTCAGCATTGGGTCGACAGCAGTTTCCTGGTACAGCAGGAAGCAGAGATCCGTGGCACTCAGTTCAGCAGAGGCCGAGTACATGGCAGCTAGCTTGGCTGCATGCGAGGCTATTTGGATGAGGAAGATCCTCGCAGGATTGTTCAGGTTGCATTTGGAGCCTACGGTGATCTACTGTGATAACCAGAGTTGCATTAAACTCTCGGCTAATCCAGTATTTCATGATAGGTCCAAACACATCGACATCAGGTACCATCATATCAGAGATTGTGTTCAGTGGAGAATCATGATGCTTTCATATGTTCCCAGGAGGATCAGGATGCCGACATCCTGACGAAGGCGCTCAACAGGAGCAAGTTTGAATTCCACAGAGGCAGGATAGAGGTTGCAGATAATCCATATCTTGCTGAGAGGGAGTGTTGAGAATGCAGCGAGATGATGGAGCTTAGTGAAATGAAGTCGCCTTCACTAAGTGGGCCCGCAGGCAAATTCTGGCGCAAAATCTATTTTTAGACTATGTCTATTTTTAGACATATGGAACATGGTTCGGGGATTCCAGTTTGAGATTCTTGAAGTATGTGTCATGTTGGTAAAAATAGATGAGACTCTATTTTTGAGGTCAAAGAGGTCGAAGTCTATTTTTAGACTGCCTCTCCTTAAAACAGGGAAGTTAAATATTATTTACCCTTAATAATATTTAGACTATAAACAACAGTTTACTCTCTTGGAGCACTTCAGTTCGAGCTACAGAAGTGGCTCATGCATCTGAAAGAGGAATCACGTGGTTCCCAAGGGTTTGATGGCATCATGCATGGTTGACTTCAGTTGGACTTCAGTGGTAGAAGTTTGGAGGAGTTAATGAGACAGATAGTGGAGTTGTGTTTTGTTTATTTTAGTTGAACTAGTTGAGATTAGTTTAACTAGCTAATCAATTAGTTATGAGTGGAGTGAATTAAATATTATTTAATTCATTAATTAGTAACTCATTATTCAACTCAAGAACACATCAGTTTACTACAGTGCATGATCAGTTCAGTGGAGACCAGTGAAAGAGGTAGATGAAAGGGTGGAGTTAGCTATCAATGGCGACATCAGTTGTGCATGAGATTTGCAACACACTTGGAGGATTTGTCCATGACAATTGCGCAGTCAAGCTAAGTAGATTTGAACCTTGGATCTCTATATAGATAGGCCTGGATTGCGCAATAGAGGCAAGGCAATTGGCGGTGAGTTTTGAACCAGTAACCTGTTCAAAACTGAGCTAGATTGTGAGTAACTGTATGAGAAAGTACTGAGTACTTGTGAGGAGTATTGTACTGAGTTTGTTACTTGATTTCTCCATTATAATATACATAATAGCTATGGGGTTTTCAGCTATAAGCTTTCCCCATACATACTGTGTTAATTTGTATGATGATTTGATGTGTTATCGCTTGATTTTATTTCCGCATGTGTGATGATCTGAGTTGATCTGAGTGGAAGAGATTATGTGTTGCATATAAATTCGAATTGTATGTGATCAGGATAGTCTCGGTGAATAATTAATCATTATTCATCAAATTTCTACAGATCGCTCAGGCTGCGAATGGGTAGCATTGAGACGCACCCTACGTTGGCTAAGATTAGGGATGCAGATACAGTAGGTGAAGTTATCATGAATCCTACAACAAGGAAATAGATGTGGTCAATCCTCGACCATGCAAGTTATTACAAGAAGTTAATTCGAAAATATGCACTGAACGCAGCACCTCTGCGGATGACGCATGTCAGGAAAACATGTCTCTAGTGTTGAAGTACCTAGGGAACAAACTTGTGTTGGGGGAGGATGCGTAGCATATGTGGGTGGTTAATCCAAGCGTAGGAGGTATGCTGAGTGCACGGGAGGTGCGAAAACTAAGCGTTGGCGCAATGAAATTTTGTAAAAAACAAAAGTTACCGTTGAAAGGAGCGGTCGGCTGGCATTTAATGAGGTGAATTTCGGGGATTTTTTACCGTTTACCTGATGGTAAGTTCCAAGAGAATTTTACCCTACGTTGGTTGATAGCAAGAACTATAAGACGGGTAGGATAGCTCAGACAAGGGTTCCGTGTTATGTGAATAACTTGTACTTGTCTTGTTTGTCTCAGGCAAACTTACGCTATAATATTTTTTGGGCCTACAGTGTCCCTCTCATGTTTGATCAACATACTCCTTCCGACAGTAGCCAACCAGAATTGGAATTCATCTTTCGCGCTAGGATGACGGCCACTAATCCTGCAGAAGCATCAACACCAGTATCTTCAGGGGAACAAGAAACAGAGGAAGTGGTGGCAATTGAATCCGAGACTGAACACATTATCTCCACGCCAAGCCCCATCACCAGGAAGGGAAAGGAAAAAGTGCAGGGCTCAGGAAAGCACCCTACAAAATACCCATTGATGTTGCGCTGGTTCAAAGAATTACTAGCCTTCCCATGAAAGGGCCATGCCCTCTGGAATGCGTGGGCAAGAAATATGAGGGAGAAACTGTTGAATATGTGCGTCAGACCTACCATGTGGAAAGAAATACGCGAGGCTTCGTCATAAAGTCTTTTAGTGACCCTGCTACGCAGCTGGGTACCATTTTATTAGCCTACAAGCTAATGTGGAAATGCCAGGTCGTGACCACCCCTGCTTATGTCATTTAGTTAGCAGGCCAATGTGCGAAGGGGGTCTCCCTCAATTGGGCCCAATACTTATGCGATGAGTTTTTGACCAACGTCCGCAAATATCAAAAGCAGGGAAAGGCCTTTTGCTATTCCTGGTTACTGTTCCTTATAACACTGGTCGCATGGGAAGCCCTGCAGAGTCGGTCCTCCCCGAGCTCACTCCAGAAATATGCGAAGGGGCTCAGTATGCCCATCTATGGGACTCCAAGGACGCGCAGCGCATAGAGGATAACCAATTCTTCTAGTTCCTCTTCCAAAGCAGCTTGGCAGCAGCCATCAACTCTCAACCCCAATTGTCCCCAACAGTATATGACCGATACAAGGGTATTACAACATTCTAGGTTACCATGCACAACATTCAAATCAGAGCCCACAAAGATAAAACATGGACCCTGATTCCTTATCTAGTAGCAGACGAAGAGATTGAAAGAGTAATTACGCTCTGGCCTCCTGCCTATAAGATCGGCTTCAAAACTAGCACGAGGGGCATCGAAGGAACTAGCACGACGCAGGTGCCCCCACCTGTCATCATCAAGGATACCGAAGGCCCAAGAAAGAGTACAAGGAAGTGTTAGAGTCGGTCCTTACAGCCCTCCGTCAGAGATCATTTCGCTTTTTGCATATCATTTTTAGGTGTCTCGCTCACTTCACTTCGTTGCATTTCGCTAGGGGCATACCATTGACTGACGAGAGGGTTTGGTCGTCTTGTATTCCCTCATGCTTGTACTTGTTGGGCTAATTAAAACTCCTCAAAATTCATCGAAGTTTAGTTCGTGTCATTCATGGTCATAAATGATTATTTTGGTCAACAAGAGTCTTTTAGTTTTAGAGTCTAGGGTTCAGTCGTTTGATATATTTAATAAATGCCCGCAGGCCATGAGGATGGTTTTTGAAGAGGTTCTTAGTTCAAATTTTCATCATCAAACACATTTGAGGACATTTCTTGTTCAAAACTCTGTTTTGAATAAGAAATTGTCGAATTCATCTTTTGTAATAATCACGTATTTTTTCCACCATAAAAATTTCAGTGCAGCCTCTGGTCTTTGCCGAAGTCCAAACGCCAACATCCCTGCAAAAATCAACAAATTTCATCAGTCCAAACTCAGAAAATCAGTAAAAATCCAAAAGACAGAAGTTCAATGAAATGATAAAGTGCCAAATGAAAAACATTACAAAGTGGGTTGTGGAGGAAATAAAAATTAAAACCAACTCTTGCAAGATATGTTCCAAGGCTATGTAAATCATTTTTGTCAAATTACATTCACAAATTTTCAGAGCAAAGCTGAATTTGGAGGTTGAAGAGCGAATTTCAGTGTTGAAGGGTCGTGACTGTGTGTTGACAGTTTGTGCGCGACGCATACAAAGGAGGGCGCGGCACACTGGGCGTAGTTTGTCAGTGTATTTTTGTGTGGGCGCAGCGCACCAAACCAGCGCGGCGCACTGGGAGTGCGTGTGGCGCATTGAGCCATCAAGCTTGAAAATTCATCCAAACTCTACAATTTTTCAAATTCAAATAATCTCACAGCTTCAAGTAAGTTATCCACGCCTGCCAAATGTTTTTTGGATATGCTGTGGTGGTTTAAAGGTGGAGAAAACAAATGTTTGAATGGTCAAAAGTTTAAACCCCATGTTTACATCCAAAATTGCTCCAAGTGTTTAAAGGGAAGTCTTTCAAAACGTGGAAGTTGGTGTTTCAAACTTGTTTCAATAACATATATGCTCTTGTTATGGAATGTCATTATTGTCACTGTTAGATTTACCACAATCCCACAGCCACAGTCCCATATTCATTGTTCCCATATCCCTTTATACTTTTGATCCCCATGTGAAATTCCAAACCCTACTTGTTACCTCTTTCCCTACCATTGATAAAATTTCAAGTTTTCATAAGGATCAATGGTTGTTCTCTTGTCTTTGACTGTACTTTTTCCATTTGAATAACTCTTATATCTATCACGGTGCAAGTCCTATTACTATCACTCTTTCCCATACCATTTGTAAAGGTGTGTAATCCCAACATGTTCCAAAGTAGTGAGTAAATTGTTTGTCTTTTCCAAAGCCATTTGACAGTCCTTTAGCCCACTATTTATACCTCCCACAGTTCCTCATTTCATGCTTGAAACAGTTGGCATATTTGATTTTGAAAGGAAAAACACCATTTCATCATTTTAGACATACACCTAACTCTTGTTTTCACCATACCTATATCAGCATATATTTGTCAAACATCTTGATTTCAGCGCCATGTCAGAGACAGATTCACCTTATGAGAAGGGGTATGAATAGGATAGTGATTCATCTACAGAGGTTAATGTGCCAAGGAGGTCTCACAAAAGTGGTCGGCATGTCAGGGAGGAGCCCACTTCTTTGACCCAATTGCAGGCTTGCCCGCTTGCAATGGATTGTTTTCAGCGTTAGTCATGTTTCCATTATTGTGAGATGATTTCCCAAACTCAGCATCATCATGAGTTAGCTTGCCTATTTGTCTTACATTTGCATAACGGTCATGTAAACCTTGCTGGGGTGGATTTTACTTTGTCACCAGAGACCATTTCAGAGGCGACTGGGATACCAAACAACGGGGAAGAGTGGAATAAGCGGCAGCAGTTGGATAGAGCCTATTATGAGCCATATATCAGGCCTGGATATATGAGGCAGCTGAGCAGGGTATTTCCATTCCGATTTCTAAAGGATGAGTATGCACCATTGATGAAACTCATCATTCGTTATTTCAGTTGTGAAGGGCGCTTTTCACGCTTGTATGCATATCACATCCGGCTGTTGATGCACTTCACGAGAGTGCGGTTGATGAGCATTCCATACTTCATGTACCGTAACATAGAGCGGATGACATTTCTTGTATAGAAGAAAACCCCAGCACAGCAGCATAATAGCATATATCATTACGCGCTGATCAAAATCATGGTGGTACATCAGCTCGCACAGCAGGGCATCGCATGGGATGAGTTCATCTCCCGTGACTTCTTTGTAGCGCCACAGCCGCCTCCCGAGGTAGTTCATGATGAGGGAGAGCCTTTACACCAGTTTTATGTTCCCGAGACTGAGCATATCAGTGCTCCAAATTATGTGACATATCAGCGAGGCCACAGAGCCTTATTTGTAGCGACACGACTAGTACTATCTCCACCCTGTGTGGAAGGGGTCTCGTTGACTTCATCAGCAGCGCGAGCACTATCTCCACATGGTGTGGAAGGGGTCTCGCCTTCGACATCAGCATAGGTACAGGTTCAAGACAGAGGCAAGAGGCCTATGCACGATGAGGGTCCTTCAGGAGGCCGAGACACTGATTTTATACTCATCGATGTTGATGCGAGCTCTCCTAGCTCAAAGCTCAAAGAAATCATCCAGGAGCAGAAAGCTGAGATTGGCACTTTGACAGAGAATTTGCAGAGAGCACAGTGGGTGATAAAGTACCTAGAGCAGTGGAACAACAACTAGAGGATCAGCATACACTTACAGAGTTGCGGCGAATTCACGAAGACCGTGCATTGGCCAGGAAGAGACCAGGTGACATGACACCATTTGAGCGAGAAACCAACCTTATGCATGTTAAAATTCATCTGGAGAAGCTCTTGGAGAAGGCCAACCAGGACAAAGACATGCTTAGACATATGAAGAATCATTATTGGGCCCGCATGCACGTTTGCAGAGCAAAAATGAAGATCCTGAAGAGAAGGTTGAGCAGAGCACTGAAACGGCGAAAGAGGCCTGATCCACTCCGGATCTTGGTCGAGGCTTCGTTGGCTGAGCATGAGGCATGATGGGGGATCTTCACTCCAAATTTCAGAAAATTTGGAGAAATTTTTGTCATTTTGAAAATTTTTGGTCACAAAACAGGTTTTTCGCCCAATGCGTCGCGCCACCCGACGCGCGCTTACGTTTGAGACATCTTCTGGAGGAAAGTTTGAATTTTTGGATTTTTCATGGTAAATTATGTATGTTCAGGAATGGCTGAAGCATTTCATCAAGTTATGGATGATCAAAAGGGCCAAAAACACCATGAAAACCACCTTTCTGCCACCTTTTGCACCAGCAGGAAGTACTCTTGGGAGATTGAAGTTTTGGAGGGGAAAATGAGCTCCAAATTGAAAAATTCCACTTGGGTTTGATAGCCAACATCTAGGGATTTCCAACTAACTATCATGAGCTCAATTTGGACTCTGGGAAGTGCCCCAAAAATAGGTTAAAAGTAGCGCGATGCATAGAGCTTTGGAGCGCGGCGCATAGAGGATTTTGACCAAATTTTTACCTTCCAGCTCAGGAATTCAGCCAGTTGTGACTAGTTTCATCTCTTGATGTAATTTTTGGTTTTTCTTGATGTAATTTGATGTAAATGATGTAAATTTGGCACTTATTTACTTGTTCTAGATGATTCATTCACTAAAAAGTGAAAATCAAGTGAATGGATCAGTTTCCTAGCTTATAGAGGCAAGTTGTTTGGCTGCCTAGATTTTAGCTCCATGTTTAGAATTGGTTCAAACTGCTCCTAGAAGCATGAGCTCGACCCCTAGAGGCATGGGAAGGGGTAGACTTGTCTATTTATTGTATTTTCTGAGACACTTTCAGGGTTGGACTCTTGGGAGAAGTTGGGCACACTATTGTACATATTTTCTGCATTTTGGCTAAGGAAAGATCAGAGGTTTTGCAGCACCTATTGGGATTCTTGTGGCTTTCAGTTTTGATGGTGTTTTCTCTCAGTTATTTGTAAGTTCTTTAATGTTTAATGTATGCCATTCCCTTCTTTTTCTTCTGAAACTAGATGAATGAGTAAATGAGGTAGAATTCATTGATTCCAGTGCTCTGCCTTTAAATTTGTTTAGTTTTATATGTTTTCGCTAGTTTGGAGAGGATCCTTGTTCTCCCTTGCCCTCTTCAGCTCCTTGTCATTCTGATCCATCCATACACATAATCAAAAGCATCAAGACTACTGCCTACCTTGCCCCAATTCGAATTCTGCAAAGATCTGGCCTCATCCCCGAGCCCAAAATTGTTTTTCCCATTTTTCCAACAAAAACCCAAAAAATTTAAATCAAACCTTCCTATCTATTTACTAGCCTAAAATCAGTATCAATTTTGAGTCATCTCAGCCCCTTTGAAGACCTTTTGCCGAGATAGACCCGAAGAGAGCCCTCTCCTGTCCTCGTAGGGCTAGCTACGAGGCTGAGCTTGGTTTGATGTTGCCTTGAGTTTTACCTTATTTCAGCATAAGGTAGATTCGAGCGCTAACAGGAAGGACTTGGGTGCAGCAAAAAAAAAAAGGATATACAGCCAAAGCTGACCACCGGGAAGGATGCCGAGGCCAAGACCCAGTTCGGCTCATGGCCAGACCTGGGCATGGGAGGATTGAACATTGGAGATACCACCTCCCTCCAGGGTATGAAACTAATGGGTGAACCTGCCAGAGGACCCCAGAAGAAGCAGTGTTCTCAGCGAACAGAACAAGATGAAACTGTCACCTTGACCGACGATGACCTCGAATAGATTACTGATGCAGTCTCTCTAGCCATGCAAGATCGATGGGAAGCCCTCAAAGGACAACATAAGGCTCTGCTCACCACATTATAGGCCGAGCTCCACGAGCTGCAACTAAAGATAGACACACTGCACACCAGTGTGATTTTGGTACGGACACCGCAAACCACCAGCAGTGCTATGCTCATAATGACAGAAAGCTGCCTCTGCCCTTATTATTAGTCCACCCGACCTAAGCACGCAGGTCCATAGTTACCGGGAGGTACAGCTAGACTTAGCCAGACTACCCCAAGATGCTTTGCAAGGACTCCACACAGGTATATTTGAGGAGATTCAGCACCGGGACCTGCAGATTCACCAACAACTAGGCTTGGCTGAGCAAACGATCATCAAAAGAAATGTCACAATCGCCCTTGCCACCACGCAGCAGAAGGAGCTCGAAAGCTTCATTCACCAGATCTGCGCAGAAGTTCCAACAGAGATTCTGGCTACCGCTATGACCCAGGCAAAGGTTGAGGGGTTGTTCGCCGCATTGAAGGCATCTCGAACAGAGGTTGCAGAGGTTAAGTCACGGATGGAGCAGCAGATTTCCAATCTGCAGGCTAAATTGCAGCCCGAAACACCTCCGAAGGTGTTGGCCCAGCGATCTGCGCTGGTCACCGCAGCTATGAATGTCATCACAGGGCAGATCGCGCGGGGTGCTCAACTACTGGAAACTTCCATGCAGATATGGACCAAGGTCCAACACGATCCGCTCCTGTGTGAAATAACCCAGGCCCTGAGGCAGAAAGAGGAGACGCTTGAAACATTGGAAGCCACCCTACCCACGTTGGTTCCTACTCAGTGCTTGGCACAACTACGAACCAACCAAGACCTCCAACCTGAGACAAAAGAGCTTTGAAAAAAGAAGAAGGCCCTCAATGACCGCTTGAAGCCTTGGGCTGTTGACACCCTTAAACTATCGCAGGATGCTAATGTAGCTGTGAAGTAGCTCAACCAAACTCTGGAAACTGTCACCGCTGCGATGGAAGGCCTGATCTCACAGAAATTTGTCAACATCGCCCAGAATGCTGCTACCCAAAGCGAAGCCGTACTGCCCCCATTGGCTGAAGTGATCAGACTGTTGAAGGTGCAGGTGGAGACCCCACCATCTCAGTGACTTGGGACGAGTCACAAGATTGTGTTGGGGGACTGTTGGAACAGGGTCTCCTACAAAGTTGTGAATCTGGTCCATTTTGTATATTTTTTATTATATTTAGTCAAACGCAGGGTTTTTGGGGTGGTTCAAAGCCCATAATGCATTGTAAGCGGGTCAAGGGTAGACCAAGAGTCCGCAAACAGGTTTTTGGGGTGGGTCAAAGCCCATAATGCATTGTAAGCGGGTCAAGGGTAGACCAAGAGTCCGCAAACCATGGTTTTCGGACCATTGGATGCGTAGGCTAAAGTAGTATAAATAGTTGAGCCTTTTGTAGTCGATAGGTAGAGAATGAATAGAGATTGATGCGAAATAAGAATTGCTAGATCTTGGGTTGGGTTGTTTGGGTTAGGACTCCTGCTGACTGTGTGCGCAGAGATCCATTGTCTTGCTGTGTGCAGACCCTGTTGGTTGTGTGCGCAGGTGGTATTCGGGGAATGTAGGAGAATTTTGATAAGTAATATATGTGAAGTATTGCTGAAACATATGATGTTGTTTGGATTTGTCCTGTTATGATTGATGAGAACTAAGATTTTCTGATTAAGCTGCAAACTCGTCTGTTTTATCTCTGTGGTACGAAAGTATCTGCTCTTAGTATATTACTGTGATGTGACCGTTGTTGCACTTACTGATTGCATATCTGTTAATGAACGCGAACTATCTGTGTTTGTTATAGCATCATTTTTCACCCTCATGTGAATAATGATTTTCTCTTTGGCCGTAGGCACCCTTTCCCCCCAGACTTGAACAAATTCATACAAAAACAATGTTAAAAATCCCACACGTGGTTATGCCTAGACTTTTTTGCGTATATACGCAAGTCCGTTCATACTTTTCCGCGTATGCCATTTAAATCATTAAAAATATATATAAATTCCTTATTTTCGAGGCAGGGTGATGGTTATTCCCGTAATTCAACCACCCCAGCCCGTGGCCTAACTGTTTCCAACTATTGAAACTACTTTGAGGGAGTATAAAAGCCCCTCATGTGTATGGCCTAAGGGGGAGAGAAAATTATAGACATTATACTCGGTTGCATCTCTATTTCAAGTCTGATGTTCTCGTGCCTCCTGCACTTCCCAGGTATATTCAGGAAACCCTTGTTTCCTTGAAGATGATCATCATCCTATATGACATCTTGTTTGCACACATCTTGGAAGAATCCTAGCGAGGTGAGGGTTGGACGAATCCAGAGGATGGTCTACTCGAAGGTCGTGGAAGGATTCAGGTGATCTCTCCACTTTCTATTATTGTACATACCATTTATAATGAGAAGAACCATCTTGTTCCCAAATATTCACATGTTTATATCTCTTTATATGTGTGTAAAGATTGTTATTTGAACATTCAGTATTGCTTATATGATATTATACATGAGTTACACTGACATCTAGGAACAATATATGCTTTACAACTAGTGTTTCGTTTTCGTTTTTTTCTTGATTTCCAGGTTACGAAGCACAAGGAGTTGCTGGGGGTTTGAACCCCGTGGAATATACATCAAACGTAGGACTTTCGGGTAAGTTCCGCAACTGATTAAATCTAGTTTTCAGCATAAAATATAGGTTAAGTGAGTCCTTCTTGAATGGTATGCCCCTGATCTGTAAAGGCTGCCAACCCAAAAACCTTTAGGGAGTTATTTCCCAAAATAGAAATGGCAACTCCATTGGGGATCACATTCTTGTGATTTCCCTTTGGGTTGTTTCATCTATCTTGAAGGTTTCCAGCAGTTTTAATCATTTTTTCCAATTCAGTAAATATTTTTCTAGTCAGACTACAAACCTGGTCTTTTGATTAGG
Source organism: Pinus albicaulis (assembly GCA_034641835.2). Classification (NCBI taxonomy): domain Eukaryota; kingdom Viridiplantae; phylum Streptophyta; class Pinopsida; order Pinales; family Pinaceae; genus Pinus; species Pinus albicaulis. The sequence continues at coordinate 737,622,552 of CM076574.1, forward strand.
ATTGACCTTTTTTATTTTTTTCCTTATTTACTTTTCCATACGTGGTTTTTCTTTTACGCAGTCACGTATATATTCTAGTTTGTGTAAAGGAATCCACGTATACACGAGCTTCCTTTACCACAGTCGTGTATGCACGCATGTTGCAAAGCTGCTAAAACGCGTATGTTTGAGTGAGTTTTGAAATTTTTGGTTTGGAGCTTTTTTGGTCTTATCTGCTTGTGGTGACTTGTTCCCGTGATATCTTTGAAGTCTCTGGACTGTGTTTAAAGTGGTTTTATGCTTGTTTCTCTCTTAGTTGTTTAAAGACCGACTCATTTGGTGAAGTCTTTGTTTGTTATGCTTGCAATTCTGGCCTGAGCACCAAGATCTTTTTCTGAAGATTCTTGGTTGTTCTGAGTATTCAGGACAAAGAGATTTTGGTCATTTTCTCTTTCCTAACTTTATGAGTTGCTTTGCATCTTGATTTTTGCTTGTTTTTGTGTTTGGTTTTCTTGATTTCATTGACTAGGTCTTGTTGCAATTTTTGAAGAGTCTCTTTTGATTCTTTGGATTTTGAGTTTGCTGCAAGTTTATGCTATTGTGATGAGTTGATTTGTTGAGTTTCTTGTCTTCCTCTTGCTCATATAAGTCCTACTACGAGAGTAGCACAGTTGGCTTACAACATTTTGTTGAAGTTTTGCTTGAAATTCGAAGTTTGTTTAACTGAGTAATTGGATAGTTTCTTGGTCTTTTTTGAAGTCTCTTTTCTTCATAAAACTCAAAAAATAAAAAATAAAAATTGTTTCCCATTGCTTTTGTTTTTGTTAATGGTTTATTTTCATCTTTTGAAGCCTTGTTGAAGTCTTTATTCTTCGGTTCGTGACTTGATTAGGAAGGGAATCTTTCTTTGATTTCATTCTGTTATATCAAGTATGATTTTGGCATCTTTATACATTGAGCTTCTGATTTGGAACTAGATTGGTTGATTGCCAAAAAGTGATTGAACCTTGGTATCTTTAGAGATTTCTCTTTGCTTTCTTAGATCTATCATCTTAGGATTTGCATGCCATTAGTCATTTGCATTAGGTGCACGTAAGCATTTTAGTCTTTTTCGCAATTTTTTGAGGTGTGTGAAGTATGCTTATCTGAAAAGAAAAGTAAAAAATATATAGTCTCGTAGAACCTGTGTAGAAATCAATCTTCATCGAAAGGCAATCATTGCATTTGCATATAGTTTGGTTTTCATTGGTTTCTTGTTGCGTCATACAAACATCATCAGTTTCACTTCCATATACCCTTGACATAAAATAACAGCCAATTAAAATAAGCGATACAATTTAAAAACAACTAGCAATTTTTGTATTAAGTGTCATACATCAACTAGCTAGGTTGTAGGGCCTTGGACTATGTGAGTGGAGAGTTAACTCTCCAAGGCCGCTCAGATTTTGAAACGTAGAAGTTTATTAATGAGCGAAATCCAACACCATTAGGTGGACCGAGAAAGCTCTCCTTCAGAGATTCAAGCGCAAGGGAAAGTGCAAGTAGAGAAGAGAGATACCCCCTCTTTGATTTGTTGAATCTTTACCTAAGACCGTTCCGCCCGGCTGCTGATACGGATTGGTGTCCTTAGTTGCCCATCCTAGGTATCACACAGGTGACTGTAGGGGGGAATACCCATGGTACCTGAGGCAGACCTTGTATCACTTCCAACAGTACTTCTGTAGGGTGCCCTTGCGAAGCTTGGGTACTTGCACCGGCAAAGGCTGTTGTTAGGAGGTCAGCGTAACTACTTCTGTTACCTTCACTAGTGGATCTGGGTCGTAATTACCCCAGACTACTTTCGGGAGGTCCTATTCTTCGCTTTCTTGTATTTTGGTGTCGGGTCCTAATCACCCGGAGCGGAAATACTTGAAAGCCACTTGCTTGGTTGTATCTTAGGGACTTTGTAGTAAGTGCTCTTTGCTCCTAGCTTGCTTAGATTTATACTTTTTTGAGTCTAATAAATCTTTTAAAGTGGCTGACAGATCGATTCGTCGATCGAGACAGCTTCGTGGGTTGTCTCCCATGAGTGTCGAGCCTTCTTCAAGAAGGCATAGGAGTAATTCAGAAGGTGGTTATCACCCTGTGTTATCAGACGCAGTGGAGAGAGATCCTCCATTAGGGCTTGAAGTTTCTGTAGCTAGTTTTGGTGTTGGTGTCAGTGTTTAGAGGAGTACTCCACCAACCTCGAGAGTTTTATTTCCAAAGGAATAAGTAGAAGTAGAGGAAGTACCTCAATCTCTTGAATCACTTCCATATCCTCTTCCTTCTAGTTCTCTGTTTATCATCGAGTACATCATACCTGAGTCTAAGAGACCCGAGATTCCTTATCCATCAAGTTCTTACCTTTCGATGGCCACGACTCGGAACACAGTTTCGGCTGTGAGTGCTGCAAGTATTCAGACTCCTTCTAAAGTTGAAGGAGGAGGCACTATTGTTATATCTTTGATTGCTTCTAGTGTTGCTGTGTTTGGCTCTGGTTATGCCCAATCATAGGCTTCTCAATCTGGTCCCTTTTGTTTCGGAATGTTCATTAGTGGAATTCCTCCATTTTCCTTTTCTACTGCTGCAACTGCATCCGCACCCATCTCCTCTATGGCTAGTGGGTCAACTTCTTTTCAAGGGTTCCCCTTTGTAAGTGGGCATATTCCTCACTCAAATCCTTCCTTAGGGTCTTTTCCTTTTACTTCCCAGACTCAGAATTTTAATCCATGGTCTAGAGGTCAAATTTCTACTACCTTCACGGGTTGGAACCCTATCTTTACAGCAGTAGGGGCAGGGAATCCGTTTCTCGTTGGTCACCAAGGGAATGTTCTTGTCTCTTCGTCTAGTGCTTATCAGGCTTTTTCTCCTTTTTCAAATGCTTGGAACCTCTATCAGGGGGTTTCTTCTTCATTCACGGCTTCAGTGGGGGGAACTAGTCTGATTTATAGTAACTCCATGTTGGGAGGGGGTCCTTCTCCGAATGCTGGGTCACAAGGATTTTCCTATGGCCCAAATTTTTCTATGAACTCTTTCTAGCAACCTGGTGCCTCATCAAATCCAAGGTATTATTTTCAAAATGTGGGGAACTCATCCTATCAGGGATGGAATTCCCAAGCTCCTCCTCGTTTACCATTTCTGGCAACGTTAAACTTGCCAGATTTGTCGAAATTGAATAATGATCCAATCCGATATAGTCCAGAGTGGCCTCTGGTCCCCACCAAACTACCTTCAGACATTCCAAAGTTTGAAGGAAAGAATGGAGAGGATCCGGAAGATCACATCATCACTTTTCATCTATGGTGTTCATCAAACTCCCTGATCGATGACTCGATTAGGTTGAGGTTATTTCAGCACACCTTGACTAGAAATGCAGCTAAGTGGCATATTGAGTTAACTGGGGGCATTTTTGCCACTTTTGGAGATCTGGCTACCGTGTTTTTAAATCATTTTCAGTTACCTGTTCGTTATGATGTCAGGATTGAACTCTTGGCTAATTTTAAGCAAGACAAGGCAACCCACATTTCTGATCATATCCAGGAATGGCGAAGAAGGAAGAGGCTCATTAAAGCCTATATTCCAAAAAAATTCCTTCTATAATGGTTTTTGAAATCCTTGCAGCCAGATATTTCGAAGGATGTATCCCTGTCTGGGGTATTTTCTGAGGAACAGGCTATTTTTCGGGCCCAGCAATTAGAACTGATTTATTCTTAGTTTGGCGTCCTCAATAAAATTTTGCCTGATGCTCCTCACTTCAAATTGGACTTGTCCAAAACTAAACCTGGTCCTCATGGTGATGGACTTATTGGGTCGATCAATAGTGGTGCAGCTAATCTTCTTAGCCAGTTGCAGCAGTTTCCCATACAATCTGCTTCTTCAAATCAGGATGTACCTTCAGTGCCAACCTCTTCCCAAGCTTTGTCAATAAACACTGTCCAGACTTCAAACCCCAAAAGAAATCAACAATCCGAGGGGAAGAAGAAAGGATGAAATAATAATAGAAAGAAAGGCAAATATGGGAAGGGTGATGCAAATAAATCCAACGAGCATGTTGGTGAGGGACATAAGGATAAAAATAAAGTGAAGTTTCCATGCAAGTTATGTACTAGAGATCATCTTACTCACCTCTATCCTAAAATTCAGGATGTGCAACACTTGTTAGCTCAACAAGGATCTTCCAATTCCCAGGCTGTGTTAACAAACCCTTTTCCTCAAGGGCAATAGTTAGTTGTTGGCGCAAATCAAAATACTGGGGCTTCCTCTGGAGGCACCCAGGAAGGGGAAACCCCATCAAACATATATATGATGAGTGCTCACGCAGATATCATTACGAGATCTCGTGATTATGGTACAGCTGAGTCTTCAAAAGCTAAGGGTACTCCTGATAGTACTGAACCACTTCACATTACGAGGCCCACTGTTGAGCCAGTACCTTGAATGCCAAAATCATCTACAAAGCGTATGACAATTAATCCAAATGCCAAGGTTGCCCAGAACTACTCTATTGTAGAAGATTTGGCACACAGTCCTTGTGCTATGTCTGCTCTCGAGGTGCTCCAGTCTTCTCCAGCTCAGCAAAGTGCTCTTCTCACTATTATTGGGGTTGTTGATCCGAAGAACTCTCTTATGATTACATTCGATATGACTAATTTTAAAAAGAGACTCCCACATCATATGGCTTTCCATATTAGATCAACGTTTCAAAAATTCACTATATTTCGAACGATCATTGATGAGGGTGCTTCCACGTGTGTGATGTCTCTCGCATGTTGGAAGGGAATTGTATCTCCGGCAACTATTCCATCAACCACTCTTCTCACTGTGTTTGATGGTCATTCTCACAGGCTACATGGTATTGTCCCGGCTTTGCCCATATGTGTCAGGGGAAAAACTGTAAATATAGAGGTTGAGATAGTTGATGCAAGCTTGGACTACAACCTTCTGTTGGGGTGAAACTGGATTTATGAGATGGATGCTATTGCATCCTCCTTGTTTAGTTTTATTTGTTTCCCTCACGAAGGGAGAATTGTCACAGTTGACCAACTGAATTGTTCTCTTGTAGACCCGAATGCATCCACTGACTCAACTATCCCTTTGGTGGATAATGTTAAACCGCCTTTTGAGAATCTTGGGGTTGGAATGTATTCTTCTCTAATGGGTACTTTCGATATTCCACCTCCTTTCGTTCATATAAATGCAATTTCATCCTCCAGGACTCCTATTCGACGAGAGTTCTTCAGAACTCATTATTTTTCGAATCCTTGGACCTTACCTTCCCCTACTTCCATATTAGCAGAAGGTGAAGTGGGTGGAATGGAATTTCTGATTTCTGCAGCAGAGATTGCTTATAGATCTATTGTTGAATCTGCAGAATCCATTCTAGTTTCTCTTTCACCAGAGGAATTGGATGGCGATGTGGCCCCGGCTTGGACACTTAGTTCTTCTTCCACCCAGGATTACCTAGACACCACTCTTCCATCTGAAGAAGCTATCCTGGAAGCTATGACTGGTATAGATATACCATGGGATGATTTGCATCATCGGTCTTAATTTCTACCAGACTTGAATGAAGTTGAGTCAAGTTTTCCAGGTCCTCAGTCTTCTAGCTCTGTTCATCCAGTTCTAAACCCTTTGGCACCAGCACAGGTATTTGCTGAAGGGAACATGGCTGTGATTTCTTCGACTATCCTAACGAACATCTCCAGGAATCCCAACATTATCGAGAATGTTTTCATCAGAGCTGAATGTTCCCCTGAAGAGATTCAAATTTACACCGATCTCTTTAAATATTTTAGGAATGTGTTCACTTGGTATTATGAAAAAATGTCTGGTATAGATCCATCTATTGTCGAACATGAGATCAAGATCTACGAAAATGCTAAGCCTGTGATGCAAAAGCTTCGTCTTGTCAACCCTAGGAAGGCTGCAGCTATCAAAGCTGAGGTAGAGAAGTTGCTCAAGGCGGGATTTATTTTCCCTGTTTCTTTGACTGAATGGGTTTCGAATCTAGTTCTGGTGGATAAGAAACAAGGGACAATTCGCATTTGCATTGATTTTAGAGACCTTAATAAAGCATGTTCGAAAGATAATTACCCCACACCATTCATAGATCAAATTATTTATGAGTGTGCCAGTAATGAGATTTTGTCCTTCATGGACAGTTTTTCTGGATATAATCAAATTCCTATCCATCCTGAAGATCGGCATAAGACGGCCTTTATTTGTCCCTGGGGTACCTTTGCTTAAAATAAAATGTCATTCAGCCTGAAAAATGTTGGAGCCACTTTTCAGCGGGCCATGTCATATGCCTTTCATGACATCAAACATATTATCAAGGCGTACTTGGATGATTTAGCTGCTCGTTCTCGCAAGAGAATTGATCATCCTTCTCACCTCCATCAAGTATTTGAAAGATGTCATTTTTACAAAATTAGGTTGAATCCGAACAAGTGTGTTTTCGCGGTCAAATCCAATCGGTTGTTGGGGTTTATTGTGTCTACGGAAGGGATTCAGGTAGATCCCTTCAAGGTCGAGGAAATACTTCTATTGCATCCCCCGTCATCTATTCGTCAACTTCAAAGTATACAAGGAAAAGCTAATTTTCTGCGCAGATTTATCGTGAATTATGCCGAAGTTACAAGAGGATTCATGAGATTATTAAAGAAGGGAGTCCCATTTTTGTGGGATGACTTTGCTCAACACTCATTTGATGCTTTGAAAAAAGCATTGACCTCTGCTCCTATACTGAGTCCACCTGATTATAGCAGGGATTTCCTCTTATATCTCGCGGCAGCAGAATCTACTATTGGTATGGTTCTGGTTCAGGAGGATGATGCTCTTGCAGAGCATGTTATATACTACCTTAGTCGAGGTTTGGTAGGGCCTGAACTCCAGTATTCTTCGATCGAAAATCTTACTTTAGCAGCTGTCCATGTTGTACAGTGGCTCAGACATTATATTCTCCTACGAAAAACTTATGTTTTGGCAGCATTCAATCCATTTCAGTTTGTTCTCAGAAGGCGAGTGATTGGGGGCAAATACAATCGGTGGATTGTGATTTTACACGAATTTGATCTTGAGTTTATGTCTGCCAAGTCCAAGAAATCATTAGTTTTCGCAGAGTTAATTTATGAGTTGCCCTATGGAGAGGAGATAGTTTATGATGAATCCTTTCCAGATGAACATCTTTTTCTCATCTCTTCACAGGATCCTTGGTATGGGGATCTTATTGTATATCTTCAGACTGCGAAGTTTCCTTCAACTTTTTCGAAATATGAGTGTTGTAAGTTACGTCACCTGGCTAAAAATTACTTGATCATTGGTGATACTTTGTACCGTCGAAGGGTCGATTCGATCCTAAGACGATGCTTAACTCTCGAAGAAGCTAAAGTTGTGCTGAATGATTGCCACGGTGGAGCTTGTGGTGGTCATTTATCTGGGCTTGCTACAGCCCAAAAAATCTTGCGTGCTGGATACTTTTTGCCTTCAATTTTCAAAGATTGTATAGAGTCGGTCAAACAGTGTCATCCGTGTCAAGTGTATACTCGAAAGATGCGCACTCATCCAACTCCGCTCCTCCCAGTTGTCACTGTCGGTCCTTTTACAAAGTGGGGTATTGATTATACTACTTGTAACCCGCCTTCAGCTAAAGGTCACAAGTACATTATTATAGCAGTCGGCTACTTCACGAAGTGGGTCGAGGCTATGCCCACTTTTGGGAATGACGGTGAGACAACAGCTCTTTTTCTCTTCAATCAAGTTATTGCTCGTTTTGGTATTCCTAAAGAGATTGTCACTGATCATGGCAGTCATTTTCAGAACAGCATGATGGCTGAGTTAGCTCTCAAATTAGGTTTCCGGCAAGAGCATTCATCTCCTTATTATCCTCAAGCCAATGGGCAAGTGTAAGCCGTGAACAAATCCTTGAAGACCATTCTTCAACGGACAATTGATAAAGCTAGATCTAACTGGCATATTATGTTATATCTTGTAATTTGGGCATACCGGATGTCAGTAAAAACTGCAACTGGTTTTACTCCGTTTCAACTAGCTTACGGGTTGGAATCAATATTTCCCATTGAGTGTGAGATTCCTTCTCTTAAGTTGGCTGTCGAACTTCTTCCTCACACTTCTAGTCTTCAATAATGCCTCCTTCATCTGGAACATATTGATGAGCAGCATAAAGATGTCGCCACGATGAATGAAGCACATTGGAAACGGGTATAAGTTCAATACGATAAAGTGGTCAAACCTAGGGTTTTCTCCAAAGGTGACCTTGTTCTGGTTTATGCATAGGAAAAGGATGCCCTAGGGGCAGGTAAGTTCAAGTCTATGTGGTATGGCCCCTTAATCGTTAAAAAGGTCCTCAAAAAAGGAGCTTATACCTTGGTTGATTTTGAGGGAAATGAGTTGGCAGAGCCCATAAATGGGCTCTATCTGAAAAGGTATTATGCCTAGGCCTCGGCCTGGAATCTTGCTTTTTGTATATATTGTTGTTTTTGTTTTTGTACATGTCTGAGTTTTTGGTCTATGAGGTGATGGTGATGTTTTTTTATCTGCTTTGGCAGGTTGTATTGGATATCATGAGTCATTATGGTTTTGCCGATGGTGCTAGTAGACACACCTGGAACTTAGCTTCCACGGCTTGGGTATTTTATTATCCATCTGGTCAGCTGTTAGTTTCAAGAGGGGTCTGCATTGGTCCTGCTTCCAATAACGTAGCAGAATACACTGTAGTCACTTATCTACTCTCAGAAGCAATATCGTTGGGTTTTGATTCGTTGGTAGTATTCTTGGACTCCCAGCTGGTGGTGTCACAGTTGAACAATATATATCGGGTCTAGAATCCTTTCTTGTTTCGATTGTTTTTTAGGGTACGTTTATTGCAAAGATAATTTCAATTTATAACATTTATTCATATTCCTCGAGCTAACAATCACATGGCACATTCATTAGCTAATCAAGCAATTGACTGGCATATTATTCATTCAATACTTTAAATCAAATCATCAAAATCAAGATACATTTTCACACATTTGTTTCATCGCATCATAAACCATTGTATATATGTATATACCATCAGAATTTACAAAAAACTATACAAAAATTTGGACCCATATGTCCTACAAAATTAGGGCTTACACCCGATCATGTTCAGTCTCAAAAATATAATACAGTCATCCAATAAAATCTATGATCCCTATCCAACGTTCGTGTTCCTATAGAACACAATCGCAATTGCCACACGGCGGAATAACCGCACCCAGTCTCATGGTACCGCGACTACCCATCTCTGGATAGCCTCTGGTAAGTCTTCTAATGCAAACATAGGCACTTAGCGAGTTAAACTCTCCAAGTTTCTATAAACGGCGTGTAGTGTCCTACCAAGGTCTTTAGCATCCGCTTCGCCTCTGCGACGTTTGTGCCGTGGGTATCCTTCAAGACGAACTGGTCCCATTTGTGTCATGGTCATATAATTTTGTAAGTCATTCAAAATCCAATCAAAAACATATTTGTTTTTCATTTTTTCACATATATTGAAAAAAACAAAAAATCAATCAAATATTGCAGTCTTACCACTAACACCCCATGCTGCGCCGGGTGGAAGGACTAAGTCTGGATCACCGCGAAAATCCATCCCAGCATAGGGATAGTCATCCACTGCAATAATCTGTTCTTCCCACCATTGGAAGAACTCGTCATCCCATGTCGTTTGGGGAACTTCACTTCCCCCCAGCCTCTTCATCAAATCAGCCCATCGGGCTATTCTTGGATATCTAGGGCTGCTGATAGATGAGATCACTATGGGTCGAAGCCCAAGAATCTTATCAAAGAAGAATGTCATCAAAATGGTTCCATACCCGAAATGCTTTGTTTTAGCTTTCCGGATGGAGGACAGTTGTTTTTTCATGTTTGTCAGTAGAGTTGTACACCAATCAAAGAGATGCACTAAACATTCCACAGTTATACTCATCTGTGTTCTCAACGCCTGCTGCAAGGAAGCAGATCCTACCACCCTGCCAATGGTGAAGAGGAGAATTTTCATATGCAGCTCTGATAAGTCTTTAATTGCAATTTGATTCCCTACTTTTTGAGACCCCTCTACATAATAGATGTGGACATAATCCTCCACTATAAGCCCTCCCAAAGGCTTGCCATGTAAATCTACCGGATCTCCTCATTGGGAGAGTCCAATAATAAAGTAAATGTCTTCCACCTCTATGTGTATCGGTATTTGATCAATCATGAAGCAATCTTCCTTTGGTTCCCAATGATTCACTAGCATTTCAAGTAACCGGACGTTACTTTTCATATTTGGCATTTTGAATAATTTGAGTAAACCACAATTTCGGAGGATATTGAGCGAATTTTGATCCCCCATGACTTCTTGGTCAATGGCATTGTGCTCACGTTCTCTCCAAGAGATAGTCATCCTCCAAAAAATCATTTAATTTTTCATTAGGTTCATTTTTTACAATTACGGTCTGCGCATACGCGACTTCCCATGTGGACAGACACGTATCATATGTGGTTTCGTCCACATGAACCTGCGTATGCACAGAATGATAATTCAAAACAAATCTTTTTAACGATGAAAAATCAAAATTTTTAACCTATTAATGGATGAAATTAATCACAATGATGAATTTAAGGCTTACCTGACTAATCCGATGAAGTTTGATGGCTGATTGCTCTTGATTTGAGGAAAGATGTTTTTTGTCGAGAGCTCTTTTCTCCAATTCAGCAAAGTAACAATGATCCAAATATGAGGTAAAATGTGTATTTATGCCCAGAAATTGATTTTTTTTTGCAAAATTTCCTTATGCTTATTTTTCACATCTGTATTAAGCAGCAAGTGTTGGGATGGGTATATTTTCAGGTACATTTTGTTGACTTTGATATTTTTTCTGGTTTTTGAATCCATGACCGCTGACCTGTCATGGCAGGTATATGATCTTAACTGGCATATAGGTTAGGGAATCCACTTTTCATTGCATTCTACATTCTAGCCTCCATTCTGATCACTTGCTATAGGGTCGATCCCATCATGTCATGAGTACTTAACTCATTTCACTCGCCGATTATTTAATCATGACTTGGTGGTAGAGCCTTCCTTTACATGGGCTTCCTAGTTAGTTCTTTGCTAGCATTTGTCACCCATGCTACACTTTATGCAGGCTTGGGAGTCCTCTTTAGTCCCGCCATGACTTATATGTTGAAGCTTCATTATTATTCTTCTTCATTATCATTCTTCTGGCTATTACCCTAGAGGCTCCCTGGTGTTATTAAGTTGCATTACTGCATTGCATATTGACTACTTGTTTATCTTGGCCTTTAGCCAGCTTCATTTGGACTCGATGTTTAAGCCATCTTTTAACCTTGACTCTCTGTACAAAGTTAGCCATTTCAAAGCACTTAGCTATCGTGACATTGACACCCTTGTTACCCATGGATGGAACACTCCTTTGAGTATCACTTACCAGTTTCCGCCACCTTGCATTCAACATAGGATTGCTCCTATCCCAGGAACTAGTGCATTTGTTTCCTAATAATCGTTCTATCCATTGTACCATAGCATTCTTTTATTCTTTTTTCAGGCTTACTATATGAAAAAGAAAAAAAAATCAAATATGTTAAAAAGAGCGGGAACGGGATGTTACTTCATATTTTGATGGTAGTTATAGTATCAGCTTGTAACCCTTGAACAAAGCACATAACACTATGTCTTTTCCTCATTTGGGATGGTTCTAGTTTTTGTCCTAGGTGATGCCATCACCTTGTTTCACAAGTCAGTTCTCCCTCGGTTGGTTATCTCTTCCAATCATATGGAGAGTTTTTTTTTGCCTCCTGCATAACAGACTTATACAGTGTCATTATTTACTGCCATGGTCATCATGATTCATGCTTTTGTTCAAGGGAAGTTAACCCTGAGTTGTCCATTCTGCGGTGTCTCTTGACTTATTATTTCAGGCCTTCCTGGTTTTGTCAGTGTCTTGTACTATCACATCAGATGTTTGGTCTTCTGCTCATGTTGGTTTGAGAAGGTCTCCATTGACTTCTTGTCGGCGGGTTTGTCTCTTATCGACTACGACATCTTGCTCTGAGAGTAAACCTAGAGCCGCACCCTGACCCTATTTACATCATTGATAGGTGACCTTGTGCTCAGAATTTGATCATCATTATGGGTCTTTGACTGAGTGGTTTTCCTTGTGTTCGACGTCAGCATACATTATCACACTTGGGATTCGTGCAGTACCTTGATTTCCATTTGAACCTATCGGTCGATATCTTACCTCTCTGTCAGCTTTCATTATTGGTTGGTTCAGAGGGTTTTTTCCATGCGCTAGCTTCATCTTGTGCATGTCGAAAACTTACTTCAAGTTGGTTCCTTCACTCTACTTCGTCCGATTCCTTCCAAATATTGGACTGCGAGTTACACTCGCGTTGGACTGATGTGGGATGCCTCAATGCCTTCCTTCCAGCAGATCTTTTTCCGTCGTCTCTACCTCATTGCTCTGGGAATAAGGTCTAAAGTATTTTTTTCAGTACCTTAGGGTTTGCAGTCATTAGTGGCAGACTCTTCACTGTTGACAGTGAGGATTCATTATTGCCTCCTGATTGACAGATTCTTACAAGTGTTCGACTTCAACTCATTATTCACACTTGTTAGACAGTATTGGGGCACCTTGACACTCATTATCATTATTGGTGCGTTGTCTCGCGTTTGTTAATGGTTTACATTATCGACCGGTAATCAAACAATTTCTCACATGGTCGACTTCAACTCATTTATTCCCCTTGTGTAGAATAGTTCCATAGTGATCGGTGAAGACCTCGGGTTTGCATCAACATGCTTCGGTTCACTTTTGACAGTTCCTTCAGTTTCTGCCAGTGACGCCGTCCACCTTTATATGTTGCAGTTTCAGTACAGCAACATCTTATATTTTGGCTCCCGAGTTGCGTGATTTTACCATGTATTCCACCTCTTATGATTTGGTACCTGGAGATTCAGTTACTTGTGTGATCAGATATCTATTACAACATCATTTATCAGACTTCTATATGTGATACTTGCACTTGATTTTTGACTTGTACCTCCGGGCAGTGCTCAGATGATTCACCATGTACTTTCCAATTCAGCTATACTTTTATACATTTTGGATCTATAGAAATGATTTTCTTTCACTGAGCATGGGTATGCCCGCCTCAGACATGGGTTGACTCTCTGACTTCTTTCATTGTTTTTTTGATAGGCTAAAATCTGGTGACGTCCTCTCTTGTCTTTGCAAGGTTCTTTCTATGCACATAATATATTTCGGCCATCATGTACCCCTTCTGACCTCATATATTAGGGGGCATCTGTTATAGCATCATTTTTTACCCTCATGTGAATAATGATTGTCTCTTTGGCCTTAGGTACCCTTTCCCCCCAGACATGAACAAATTCATAAAAAAATAGTGTTAAAAATCCCATACGTGGTTATGCCTAGAATTTCTGTGTATATACGTGAGTCCGTTCATACTTTTCTGCGTATTCCATTTAAATCATTAAAAATATATATATATTCCTTATTTTCGAGGCAGGGGGATGGTTATTCCCGTAATTCAACCACCCCAGCCCGTGGCCTAACTGTTTCCAACTGCTGAAACTACTTTGAAGAAGTATAAAATCCCCTCATGTGTATGGCCTAAGGGGGAGAGAAAATTATAGACATTATACTCTGTTGGATCCCTATTTCAAGTCCAATGTTCTCGTGCCTCCTATACTTCCTAGGTATATTCAAGAAACCCTTATTTCCTTGAAGATGATCATCATCCTATATGACATCTTGTGTGCACACATCTTGGAAGAATCCTAGCGAGGTGAGGGCTGGACGAATCCAGAGGACAGTCTACTCAAAGGGCATGGAAGGATTCAGGTGATATCTCCACTTTCTATTATTGTACATGTCATTTATAATGAGAAGAACCATCTTGTTCCCTAATATTCACGTGTTTATATCTCTTTATATATGTGTAAATATTGTTAGTTGAACATTCAGTATTGCTTATATGATATTATACATGAGTTACACTGACATCTAGGAACAATATATGTTGTACAACTAGTGTTTCGTGTTCATTCTTTCTTGATTTCTAGGTTACGAAGCACGAGGATTTGTTGGGGGTTTGAACCCCACGGAATCTACATCAAACGTAGGACTTTCGGGTAAGTTCCGCAACTGATTAAATCTAGTTTTCAGAATAAAAGATAGGTTAAGTGAGTCCTTTTTGAATGGTATGCCCCTGATCTGTGAAGGTTGCCGACCCAAAAACCTTTAGGGAGTTATTTCCAGAAACAATGTTGACAATATTAGCTGCGATTATGTTGTTTTATGCTTGTAATTGATGATACGCACGTGGATGCAAACCTGCTAGAGAATATATGATAAGAACTATAGTCTGGTTACGTTCTCGAACCCTACGAATCACCCTTCTGTGTAGATTTGATACTTGCGGGTATGCGTTATTACCTACTCTCTCTCGGGGTGCGGAAACTTGGTTCCAGCACCCTCCCATACTGCGTCGAGTGAGACTTTGACCTGCGTAAGAGGGTCACTGCCGAAAGGGATAGTAGTATAGGGTTTTGTTGGCAAACCTTCACCTCTGAACCTGGGTCAATACCCCTTGAGCCAACAATTCTCCCACCACCGTACGTTACTTCACAAATCACAAGATTTGGCTTTTACCTTTAACACTTACCGCACGTTTCTTGCGATTGCGAAATCGCAAATCGCACTTCGCACCGTTTACCTTTTCTCCCTTAACACTTATCGCTGGTTCCCGCGATTGCGATATTGAAAAATTGTGCCCTGCTGTCGGTCCCACCTCCACATCGCCATCTCAAATCGCACTTCGCATCCTTTAGCTTTTACCCTTAGCACTTACCACTTGTTCTTGCAATTGCAATATTACAAAATAAAAAATCGCAAATCACACAGTTTAACTTTTCGCATAATGCTTACCTCTCATTCCGCATAATGAGATAACTCCACCACGTCACTCGTCACACTTGGCAGAACTTACCACATCACAGATCATAGCCAGCAAATTTTACCGTGTCACCAATTGCACTTCGCACATTTTAGTTCATTCTTGTTAATCCTTACCGCTATTCCCTTAAACTTGCAATATTGTGATTCGCGACCCGCCACGTCACTCGTCGCACTTAGCACAACTTAGTTTATTCTTGTTAATCCTTGCCGCTATCCCTTTAAACTTGCGAATTTGCGATTGCGACATCATTTCTCACGCTATCATGAATTTTTATAAGGGTTTCACCCCCTCTTTCCGCTTCCAAACCTCGTTTCATGTGTTAAACCCCCCATTAGTCTCTTTTAGCCCTTTTATTCCCTCCAAGCTACAAATTAACTCTTTTTAATTAGAATTAAGTCATGGATAGCCTAGTTGCATGGATAGAAGCATGGTAGATAGATCATAGGATAAGTAGAATGCATTTAGCCATTTGGCCAAGTTAACTGTGGTTTAGGATTAGTTTCCTTTCTGCTATTTGTTTTCTGCAAATTAAATTAGTTTCCTTCCTATCATTTCTTTTCAGCAATTCAATTTAGTTTCTTATAGTAATTTCCTCCTACACATAAAATTAGTTCCATTTCTGTCATTTCCTTTCTGCAATTTAGTTTAGTTTCATTGAATTGTGACAAAATTCACTGAGAACCCCTAGAAGTAGCACTCTTTCGTAAAGCAAAAGAGGATGACAAGAATAGAATGCATATGCTGTGTATATAACACTGTCACCTCAAAGTTTGTAAGAACCCCAGGTTGATAAAGTAAAGTAGGGCAGCCCCTGGGAATTGCAGCACTCTTAGTGCAATACCAGGGCTCACCACTTTTTGGCGTCGTTGTCGGGGAGGTGTCTAGTAGATGTTTTGATTTTGTTTTAACATTCCTTTCTACTTTCCTTTCTTTTCATGTCATTTCAAAAATATTGAAAAAATACAAAAAGGTATGATTTTCATGCCTCATAGGACTAGGAATACTCAAAGACAAATCTTACCTAAAACCCCCACATCACCTCTTGGCCACCCTTCACTCTTCTTCAATGGCAATAAGATTAAACCCGCTATAGGAGAGCCTACTAAATATTTTGAGGATCCTATTGGGGAAGAAGAAGAAGACCTTGTTTCAACTAAGGGACCTACTTCACCTATCTTAACCATGGATGGGATCTAGAGAGCCTTTCCCATAAGAGAGGCAGATGGGCAAACTAAGATGAAAAACATTAGCCCCTCAGCTCTTCCACACTTCCATGGACTTACCTCTGAGGAACCTAACACATTAATGTTTGAATTTTTTTGTTTGTTTGTAGGACTTATGACTACACCTCTGATGATCAGAAGTTGAAGTTATTCCGATCCACCCTTAAGGATGCAGCCTTGCGCTGGTTCATGGGCCTGCCTAGGGATAGCATCACTACCTGGGCATAGATGGAAGAGACCTTCAACAGAAAATACAAAGACTATTGTAGGTCCAAGGAAACTAAGGATGAGATATTTAGGATGACTCTAGGGCTTGATGAATCCCTAAAAGATTAAGAAGAGAGGTTTTAATTGAACTATAAGAGAGCCAGTTGTACTCTTGATCCTGACTCACTTAAACTTGTACTTCTTCGAGGGATCAGTGAAGAGATGATAGAAACCTTGAATATTTTATCAAGAGGGGATATATACCAACAACCCTGTGAAACAATCAAAATTTTCTTTCGGAACCATTCTAGGGCATTTAGGAAGAAGGACAGATCTAGCCAAAGTTCATCCAATACCCCTTCCTCTTCCACCTTCATAAAACATGAGATTGGAAACATGCTAGAGGACTTCAAGAGTGAGATGTTGCACACCTCTACTTTGGAAATGGACACAATGCAGGTCAAAAGGAAGCAAGAGGAAGCAGAGAGAGCCCTGGCCACATTTTGTCCTAGATGTACCAGGAACCACCCAGGAAATGAATGTCCACTAGATGTCATAGAGGTTTTCTTAGTCTGTGAAGAGAATCATGCCACATAAAAGTGTCCCTCCTTACCTGGACTTAAATTTGTATATCAAGGTGGGGAAACAATGCCAGAGCAACTATGTTTCATCAACCAGAGAAGGCCTCAAGGCCCTTGGCCATATCAACAAGGTATGCAAGGTGCACCTTATTCTTACTATTACAACAATTAGAGTGCACCCATGCAACCTCGGTACACCCCCACTCCTCCATCCTGGTCTACACCTCCTACTTGGCCTTCCAACCCTTCATACCATCCTCAACCAGTAAACCAACCATTTCAGTAGTATGTTCCACAATAACCTCAGTGGAACAATCCATCTCAAGGGTGGCGGCCTCAACAAAATCAACCACATGCTCCAATGCCTCCACCCCAACCTCAACCTCATCTTACTCATGTTGCTCCACCTAAGCTACCTATACCTACACATCCCAATCCGAACCCAAACAACAGACAAGCACAATAGGCTCCTAGTGGAGAAACATCCCATCCAACTTATGTTGTGGAGATACAAGATAATCTCAGGTCGGGAAGAGTACTTCCAAACAACCATCCCCCATCTCCACCTATAGAGGTTGAGGAGGAAAAGGAAAAAGATAACACTCAGATACAACCACCTCCTTTTCCCGAGCGCTTGATCAACCCTAGTTAACACACCCTAGAGGACACTGAAATCCTAGGAGAATTGGAAAATCTGTGTATAAAGATACCACTTTTCTAGGCCATTAAGGATGTCCTTATCTACAATAGGCTCATCAAAGAAAATTTCTTCAAGAAACCCGAGAGAAGGAAGAGAGATACCCCCACCATCAATGTGGTAGGACAATTGTCTGACCTGATGCTGGGGAAGGTGATATTTCCAAAATACCTAGACCCTGGTAGTCCAAATGTTGATGTGCATATAGATGGTGTCATAGTCCCCAACACTCTGATCAATCTAAGGGTTGCCATCAATATCATGACCAAGGAAACTATGTTGAAACTTAATCTCCAAGGGACTTTGAGGAAAACCACAACAGTTCTGCAACTTGCAGATCGGTCCACAGTAACTCCAGAAGGAATTGTTGAGGATTTTATGGTTACCATTAACTCTCGAGAGTATCCTACAAATTTCCTAGTCCTGCAACCAAAAACCAAGTTTAATGGTTATCCTCTCATCTTAGGGGGACCTTGGTTAGCCACTGCATATGCTTACATTAGTTGTCAGGCCGAAAACATGACTATCAAAAATGGGCCTTTGTCTAAATAGCTAGTGTAATATCCTCCAACCCAGCCTTCCATTGATCACGATCTCCCTATATGGTTGGAGGATGAAGAAGATGAGTTATATAACACTACCCCTATGTGTACCATAGATGTTATTCTTAGAGGGGGGCATCTTGATGAAGATGAACTCATCGACCATGCCATACAAAACCAGTCCTCCACTAACACTCTTCTCAAAACCTTAGTCAAAGATTCTGAAAGCCAACCTTGGATGGAATTGCACTCAGTTCAGACAACCTCTGAAACCACCAAGGCTATTGAGTTTGGCACATCCAGATCTCTGAAGATCAACCCAAACCTCTAAAATGAAGAAGAGAAGTAGTTATGCCAGCTTTTGAAAGAAAATCTTGAAGCATTTGCTTGGGATTACAAGGACATGAAAGGGGTGCATCCTTCAGTATGCAGACATCACATTTACATCAAAGAAGGATGCAAGCCTGTGAGACAACCCCAAATAAGGATGAACCTGGCTCTAAAGGACATAGTCAAAGAAGAGTTGCAGAAACTATTGGATGCAGGGTTCATATATCCTATATCCGACATTGAGTGGGTATCCCCTCTTGTCCTAGTCCCAAAGAAGAATGGGAAGTGGATAATTTGTGTTTACTATCGAGAACTTAACAAAGCCACCAAGAAAGACCATTTCCCTTTGCCCTTTATAGACTAAGTCCTGGATGGCCTTGCGGGGAAGAAGTTATTTTTCTTCTTAGATGTGTTCAGTGGGTACAATAAAATTCAAACCAGCCCTGAAGACCAGGATAAGACTACTTTCACCTGCCCTTGGGGTACCTTTGCTTATAAAGTCCTACCCTTTGGGGTGTGCAATGCCCCAACTACCTTCCAAAGAGCTGTCCTGAGCATCTTTTCTGAGTTAGTCCATGACTCTCTCGAAATTTACATGGATGATTTCACACCATAAGGGGATGACTCCCAGGAAGCTCTCTCCAATTTGTGTAAAGTATTAAGGAGGTGCACTGAGATTCATCTCTCCTTGAGCCCATAAAAGTGTGAATTCCTGAAGAAGGCACGGGTTATATTAGGACACACCATATTGCAAGCAGGAATACAGGTAGACCCAAACAAAATCACTATCGTCAAAAGGGTACCTTCTCCTCAAAAGCATAAAGATGTCAAGAGTTTCTTAGGCTTAGCTGGTTACTATAGAAGGTCCATCAAGATTTTAGCAAGATGGCTTCACCATTATTTGGGGTATTGGCCAAAGATTCTGAGTTTATTTGGTCTGGTCCTTGTCAAGAGGTTTTCGAGCTCGTTAAGAAACAATTTACTACTGACCCCATCCTCCGAGGTCCAAATTGGACTCTGCCTTTCCACATCCACACTAATGCATCTAACAAAGCTATAGGGGAAACATTAGGACAATTAGAGGACAAAATCCCTTATGCCATATATTTCATCAGCAAGAATTTGTCAAAGGGTGAGCTAAATTATATTGTTACTGAGAAGGAGATGTTAGCCATTGTCCATGCATTGAAAAAATTTAGGCATTATGTAATTGGATATCAGGCCTTTGTCCACACTGACCATGCAACCATCAAGTATTTAATGAACAAACCAGATGTTAATGCTAGAATAATTATATGGTTGTTACTTTTTTAGAAATTTGATTTGACTATTGTTGGTAAACCTAGAAAGGAGAATGTTGTTGCAGATTTTTTTTTCCAGGTTAGCTCTCCCTGCAGAGGAAGAAGGAATGGTGGATGACCAACTGCCAGATGAGCATCTCTTTGCTATATCAACACTCTCACCATGGTTTGTTGATATAGCCAACTACTTGGTTGCTGGAAAAATCCCTCATAATCTTTCATTGAGGAAGAGGAGCAGAATCATCAGAAAAAGCGCCCCTTTCACATGGATTGGGGGAAACCTTTTCAAGCTAGGCCCTGATAAAATCCTAAGGAGAAGTGTGAGGGATGAATAAGTTTTTGATATGCTCTCTGAATGTCATGATAGCCCATGTGGAGGCCACTTTGCTGCAAAGAGAACTGCTTACAAATTTTTGCAGGCAAGATACTATTGGCCTACCCTTCACCGAGATTCCAGAAGATACACCAGCAGGTGTGACCAGTGCCAAAGGATGGGGAAACTCACACAAAGGGATGAAGTGCATTTACACCCTCAGGTGGCTCTTGAGCCATTTGATAATTTGGGCATGGACTTTGTTGAACCTATCGATCCACCATCTGGACAAAAGAAGTATATCATAGTCTGCACTGATTACCTGACAAAGTGGGCTAAAGCAAAAGAAATGAAGATAACAACTGAGGAAAAAGTAGCAGAATTTCTGAGGGAAAATGTGTTTTAAAAATTTGGATTCCCTAGAGAAATAGTCACTGATCAGGGAGCACAATTCACCTCTCACCTCATTGAGAATATTTTGAGGAAGCAAAAGATTAAGCATAGAACTTCTACTGCCTATCAGCCTCGGGAAAATGGCCAAGTAGAAGTAATTAATAGAGCTTTAGAGAGCATCCTCACCAAAGTTGTGAGCAGCAGCAGAAAAGATTGGGCAAACAGATTGGTAGAAGCTACTTGGGCCTACAACACTACTTGGAAGACAACAGCAGGATTCACTCCTTATGAACTAGTCTATGGTAAGAAAGCTCTAATTTCAGTTGAGTTTGAATTCAATACTTTAAGAATGGCAGTTGAATTAAATCTAGATCTATCAAATGCCCAAAAAGAGAGGTTGTTGCAACTAAATGGATTGGATGAGTTCAGAATGCAAGCACTTCTTCACACGAAGATAGTTTAGATGCAAAGGAAGGTATGGCATGACAAGAACATCAAATAGAATACCTTCCAAGAAGGAGATTGGGCGTTGTTATATGATTCAAGGTTTAAATATTTTAAAGGCAAGATGAGGACAAGATGGTTAGGACCTTACATAGTGGAAAATTATTTTGATAATGGCGCAGTTCAAATCAGAACCATAGAAAAGGAAGGAATCCCCTTACTTGTCAATGGTCACAGACTTAAGATTTAAAAGAAGACTTTGTCAAAGGAAAAGTTCATAAATTCAATCATCAGAGAGGGAAACTCCATAGTTTCCCACACCTCCTAAAAAAAAATATTATAGGTTGAAAACCTCGATGGAGGTAACTCACTTGCTCAAAAAAAACAAGAGAGAGAAAAAGAGAATAAAGATCCATGGGTGAAAAACTCTCTAAGGCGCCCAAGGAAAGTTTTTTGGTTGAAAACCTGCATGGAGGCAACCCACTTTCTTTCAAAAAAAAAATACACCTGCATCTCTGTGTTTTATGTGTTTGTTGTTTTGCAAGTTGTTAATGGTTTTTGGAAACACAGGGAAGTATTCATCTTCTTTTCTCTTCTTCTATTTTACCATCCATCCCTTCATTCACTCCATTCATCTTCATAACTTTTTCCATCACTTCCATACACCACATTCCTCCATTCCTGAGCACAATGTAACAAGAGAGCAACACACAAACTGCTACAAACATCAGGAAGTTCCTTAAAAAACAAAGTTGTTCATGGACTGCCAAGAAGAACAACAAGGAAAACTGCAAAACAGACTACAAGAGAACGAGAATTCCACCTATGGCATCTCAAGCACCCCACATGACATCCAGAGCAGAGAGAAATAACAAGCAAATATTAGCAGCTCACTCAGGAAGCTGCTCATTAAGAGTATAGGAATATGGTGAGGGATGCAGCATCTATAAGGCTTGTCTCCAACCTCCATCTCCTGCAAATGCCTTGACCACAACAGGTAAACTCAAGTATAGCTTCTAACGCCTTTCTACGCATCCATAATAGCTAGAAATAATTAATTTGCAGACTTAGAGTTTAAGGGGCAGAAAGGTGGCCAGTTAACTCAACCACCACTATGAGGTATGACTGGAATAAAACTGGAAGTACACGCCACCTAGTCATGCAAAATAAAAGAATTTAAATTAGTAGAGTAGATGAGAACGAGGGGAGGAAACATGCAGCCCATCATGAACTAACAAGAGAAGGAAACAACTGTCTACAACAAAACTGGAGTTGAGCCGAGTTACATAAGCACTCCAAATTTAGCTGCACTATTTAATAAAAGGGGATGTTGTCTCATCCAAACTAGTAAATTGAAAATTTTTAAAGGGAGAGAGATAGACGAAAGCACGCAGTGCTTAAATAAGAAGAGGAAGAACCAACATAAACAAGAATAACCGAAAGAAAAAGAGGAAGAACCAGCAAAAACAATAAGAACCAAAAGAAGCAGAGAGACAAAGGGCCAAAGAAAAACAGAAGAGATGGCCATAGAAGTCACATAGATAGTAGAAAGTGGGCGAGAAATAGACTCACAACACAACACCACATCCCCTCAATACAAAAATATGGTTGCCACCATAGCTCCTCTGAGCGCAAAGAGAAAAGGGCAGACCTCTGGGTATTCCAGAGCTGACAAGAATCAAAGAGAGCCAGAAACTTCTCCCACAAGCCCGATTATCATTGAAGAATCACCAAGGGGGTAGGAAATAATCGAAGAGATAATTTTGAAGGAGCCGCTGCAGAAGGCACGGGCAAAGAATGTAGCACTAAAGGAGAAATTGTAGCAAAAAGAGGAGCAAGTAGCCACCATGGTGGACTTATGCATAGAATCCCTTCAGCACAGATTCCCCTCTTACTCATATGTTGTGTACCTCAAAGAAAAATGGCTTCTATTTCAAATCAGAACTCTAGCCTCCAATGGATCACTACCTTTCCAAGATTGTAGCCAATTCATGAATTTCTACAAGCAAGCTAAAATGGCTGATCAAGAAAATATGGCAGAATTTTATGTGCATAACTTTGTGCTGACAAATCTGGATATTTGGGACCCCAATACTACATTGGGTGATATGTAGTTAATGGCTCTAGCATCTTGGATGGTGAATGAGGACACTAGAGCAAAAGAGATATGGAAGGTCATAGGAAGAAGAAATAGAGAACCCTTATATATCAGACCAGAATTGTTCAACCCAAGAGGAGTCATCCTTAACCATTGAGAGATTGAAAGGGACCCTGCATTGGTGGAAAGCTACCTTCAGACTCAAAACTAGGTGATAGGCCACTTTGATGATGTTTCTAGGCAGATAGAGGAAGAGTGCATTATGGCCAGCCAGAGGAGATGGAACAACATCCCTCATAGTTTCAAGAATAGGGAGTACCATACTCCAGAAAGACTGAGGGGTGCATTGGAAAGGGCACCATTATACAAGAAGGCCATGGAGGCCAAGAAGATCCAATGGTTGGGACTAAAGCTCAACCCACCTTTGCTACTGGGGACGATTGATGAAGAGGACACAAATGCACAGGATAGAGAATGGGAGAATGCATAAAAGAATAATTGTTTTTACCCCCTGGGGAAACTCCCACACTTCTTCCTTAGGAAATCAGGGGGGCTATCAAAGCCTTAAAGGAAATGCAAGAGGAGGATTAGTTTCTTAGAGGATGAGCAACCATTCAATAGGGGGGTGATGATGAGCTCCATCATTAGACATATTTGGAGGGGTTAATAGTCACCTTTTTGCCTTCTTAGATCTCTTTTTCTTGCATTTATTATTATTATTTGGTTTTATGATGCTAGTATAGGTGGTGATTAAGGCTAACATACTATGAGTGCCTAATATAAGGTTGAGTGCAGAAAATCATGAATTATTAATCATTTTTATAAGGATTTTATCATAAAGACTCAGAGGAGACAACAAAGAAGAATTATAGGAGGATTGTCCACCCTCAAAGGCAACCAAAGGATCCCAAAGATTCTCTCCAGCAATTCGAATTCCAAAAGCAGCCAAAGTATCCCCAAGGATTCTCTCTAGCAATTTGAATTCTAGAGGCAGTCAAGCAACTCAAAGAGGAGTGCACCCAATCCTTTTTCACCGAGTGTCAAGTGGACTCAATCACCATTTTCTAGGGAGTTGTTGGTAGCTTCCCTATAGAATAAATAGAGCAGAGCTAGAGTTAGGAATATTTATTCTATTCTAGTCTTGATTCCATTCATAAGTATTGTTGTGAGCTATTGAGCTTTTTTTTTTATTGAGTGATCAAACTCTCAGAGATGTATGAAGTTATTCTTTTATGAAATGAGCAGACTGATTTCATTCGACTGATTTAAGTTTCAGAGGGCTAGGCTCGTGGGTTAGGGCCCAATCCATGTGCCTCAGCTTCTCTGTTGTTACTATCTTTTCCTTTCTGTCATTTAGGTAGTTCTGCTTCTGCCATTAAGTTAGATATGCTTCTGATAGTTTCATTGTTGTTTAGTTTTTGTGTTGTTGTAGTTTTTAATTGCTTATGCATAGTAAAATAGAGTAAAAAATCCAAAAATTGTGGTCAAGCCTCCCCTTCTCATCTTTGTCAGTAGAGTTCAAGCAGGGTAGACCTTCCCACGGGCCAAATCTGCTTTCTGTTTGAGTTTCAGGAAGAAATTGTATTACCAAGCCCAAGTCTCTCTTTCACTGTTTCATCACACAATTCTATCTGTTTCCCGTGCATGAATCTGTAGGTGTGTTACACCCCTGAACATCTCCATTCCCCTCCTTTTCTTCTCATTTTAACATTGTACCTACCTAACGCACTTAAGCCCTTCAAGCCTTATTCCTTTGCTTTTCTCCGTTCACGGTTGCCTTACCCTTTTTATCCAAAACACGTGAAAAAAACCATTCAAAACCACCGAAAACCCCACCTCCGCCTTTGCTCCTCGAGTCTCCCGCCACCGTACATCGGACTTCACAAATCGCAACATTTGGCTTTTACCTTTAACACTTACCGCTCGTTCCTTGCGATTGCTATATTGCGAAATTGCAAATCACACTTGGCACCATTTACCTTTTCTCCCTTAACACTTACCGATGGTTCCTGCGATTGCGATATTGCGAAATCGCGCCCCACTGTCGGTCCCACCACCATGTCACCATTGCACTTCGCATCCTTTAGCTTTTACCCTTAACACTTACCACTCATTCTTGCAATTGCGATATTGTGAAATCGCAAATCGCACAGTTTAACTTTTCGCGTAACACTTACCGCTCATTCTGACGATGCGATAACTCTGCCACATCGCTCTTCACACTTCACAGAACTTACCGCATCGTAGCCCACAACTTGTACTACATCTCCAATCGCACTTCACACATTTTAGTTCATTCTTGTTAATCCTTACCACTATTCCTTTTAAACTTGTGATATTTTGATTCACATCCCGCCACGGCACTTGTCGCACTTTGCACAATTTAGTTCATTCTTGTTAATCCTTACTGCTATTCCTTTAAACTTGTGAAGTTGTGATTGCAAAATCGCACATAGAAAATTTTGTCCTCCATCGCACTCTGCCATCACATTTTTGAGTTATGTCTGCTCCAAAGTCATTTATCATGCTATAATAAAGTTTTGTAAGGGTTTCACCCCCTATTTCCGTTTCCAAACCTCGTTTCATGTGTTAAACCCCCCATTAGCCTCTTTTAGCCCTTTTCTTCCCTCCAAGATGAAAATTAACTCTTTTTAATTAGAATTAAGTCATGGATAGCCTAGTTGCATTAATAGAAGCATGGTAGATAGATCATAAGATAAGTAGAATGCATTTAGCCATTTGGCCAAGTTAAGTGTGGTTTAGGATTAGTTTCCTTTCTGCTATTTGTTTTCTGCAAATTAAATTAGTTTCCTTCTTGTCATTTCTTTTCAGCAATTTAATTTAGTTTCTTATAGTCATTTCCTTCCTGCACATTAAATTAGTTTCGTTTCTGTCATTTCCTTTCTACAATTTAGTTTAGTTTCATTGAAGTGTGACAGACTTCACTTAGAACCCTTAGAAGTAGCACCCTTTCATAAAGAAGAAGAGGATGACATGAACAAAATGCATCTGTTGTGTATATAGCACTGTCACCAAATTTTTTACAAACCTCAGGTTGATAAAGTAAAGTAGGGCAGCCCTTGGGAGTTGCAGCAGTCTCGGTGCAATACCAGGGCTCACCATGCATCGCTATGTAATGTGGGCCACCACAACCCCACTCTCAGCACCTTCTGCTCAGTGGCATTCCCTATGTAGTGGCCACCTGCTACTCCTCCATGGGCCAAAAACAAGATGGATTGTCTCTCATGTTCTAATACATACCTCCACAATACCTCATATGCTCCAAACCTGTATAATTGACCGAAAATTAGAGTGAAATCAGTTGCGCGGGCCACCAAATAATTTTTTTGTTGCACTAAATAGTCTGTAGGTGCCATCCCAATGGTCAAAAAGTGAATAATCTCCGCAAAGTGCTTGTCCACCACCTTGATGACAAGAAGTTGTGCATCAGGTAATCCTTCTTCCAGACTGGTTGACTCTTCTCCATTCTTGATCTGAGACAAGTGATCAGGTCCTGCATTCAGTCTCTCGGGCTTCACAATAATTTCAAAATCATACTCCTGAAATAGTAGTAACCATCGACAAATATTCCCCCCCAACACAAGCTTATTGACCAATTATTTTAAAGCTGAATGATCAGTGAAAATTTTAAAGTGTCCTCCCAATAGATAGTGTCGATATTTGTGCAGGGCATACACCATTGCTAGTCCTTCGCGTTCAGTAGTCAAATAGTTTCACTCTGCATTAGAGATTTTTCTGCTAGCAAAAGAAACTGGATGATCAATGTCTCCTTCTCTTGGTTGCGCTAGGACAACTCCCAAAGCTATTCGTGATGCATCCACATGTACATGAAAGACCTTCGCCCAGTTTAGAAATATTAAAATAGGTGCAGTGACCATATTTTCTTTTAGAAACTCAAAATTCTTCTGACACTCCTCATCCCAGAAAAAGGATACATCCTTCTTGAGCATCTTTTCCATTGGGGAAGTGATCAAGGCGTACCCTTGAATAAAATTCCTGTAGTAACCTGTGTGCCCTAAGATGGAGCACAGTTGTTTCTTAATGGTGGGGACTGCTAAATTGATGATAACCGCAATCTTGGCTGGGTCAACCATCAATCCCTACTGACATACGATGTGTCCCAATAAAATTCCAAACGGTACGCAGAATATGCACTTCTCCAAGTTCAACGAGATATGGTGTTTTCTGTAGGTATCCAACATCATGAGCAGGTTCGACACATGCTTCTTCACCAAACCAAATATTGTCCAATCATCAAAATAAACCTCCATAAACTTATGGATGAATTCTTTGAATGCCACCACAACTACGCATGAGAAAATAGTAGGGGCGCTCTTGAGTCTGAATGACATGACAGTGTACTGGAAGGAGCCCCACTCAATTGCGAAGGTTGTCTTGCTACGATCTTCAGGTGTAATTATGATCTGATGGTACCCTGAAAACCCATCATTGAAAAAGTATGCTTCTTTACCTCCCACATTATCCAAGATTTCATCATAGAACGGCATAGGGAAGGGATCATGCACGTAAGCATCATTCAGCTTGCGCAGATCTATGCAGATCCTTATCTCTCCTTTGGTTTTCTTTTCTTGGACCACCATATGGCTCACCCAATCTGGTTTCTCTACCGGCTTAATGATACCAATGACCATCATCTTATATATTTCCTTCTTGACTTTCTGCTTATATTTAGGGTTCAACCGATAAGGTCGTTGCGTGACACTATGCGCATCCAACTTCAAGGTGATTTTCATGACACCCAGATCTCCTACAATTCCCTTGAGCTCAGATAAATTCATAGGGAATAGGTCTTGATATTCGGTCAGCAGCTCTGCAATATTTCCAACAGTATCATCGTTCCAGTAATCCCCAATTTCGGCCAACTTAGGCTGCACTTCTGTCCTAATGTTGACTTCCTTCACCTTTAATGGTTTGGTAACATCTACTATCTGTAATAGGGGTCCTACAATTGTGCACTCTCCTTATGACTCTGGGATGGTGATATTCCTGGGATCCTCGTCATAGTCCTCCACTAACAAATTTCAACAATTGACGATATGTTGCATTTGTGGATCCCAAGCTGGTGCAACACATTCTTTCCGAGGTAAAGACTCATCAAAGACAAGAGCATATATATCTTGCAGGGCTTCATCTAGTTTCTCCGTCCCCCTAACTAAACCAAATGTCACCATGAAATCCTTTGCAATTGTGCCCCAGTGGTGAGTGCATTGGTGTAGATTTGCATCTAAATACCAGGTGGTGGGGATTGGTCCTAAGGCGTGAATAAACATATGGACCCATTCATTCCAAGTCCTTTCATTCCATACCTCCATCCACATAGCCAAATTCTTGTGCGGGTTCCCACGGCCGGAAAAGAGCTCCATGGGTGGGTTGACTAGAGGTTCAAATCACATAATCATCATTTTCTAGCATTCCTCCCAGTCCTAAAAGGCCCCCTTGTGGGTTTCCCACCACTGCGCAGGGGTCATGTGCATAGCCAAATCAAGTGCCCAAAATCATTGTTCTTCAGGGACATCTACTTCTAATGTTTTAAGGAATTCATCAACACTACCAGAACCATCAAAGTAGGGAAGTTCTCTTACCTCTAAGGAGATGCATCGGAAGCTCTTCGTGATCTTGAGGCATCGCAATGCATATATGTCATGCAACCAGTTCTACGAGTTTTCTATCTCGCCCTCTGAGTCTGAGAGACATGCGTTGCCTTTCTCCCAACACAACATGCCATCTGCTGTAGGGTTGATCCAATCATCATCCCGGGCAGTTAGCTTGTAAATATGGTCAACATCCTCCTCTTCACGCACCGGCTCTGTAAATCGTTCTCCTTTCACTGGATCCAGGGGGACTATTACCCACATACCATCGTTCTCGAAGACCATGTTTCTCCTTTTTAGATTGATGATACCTCCCATGTCAATAGCCCAATCCAGTACTAAGAGCGCAGGGTAAGGGTTTGCATCATCCACAATCTGGATTACTTCGAAATCTACATAGACTTTAACTCCCGCAATGTCTACCACAACCTTCAACAGCCTGCCTAATGGAATGATCTTTTGTTGGTTAGCCATACGTAATTGAATAGTGGACCACTCTTGTTTGGGTTCTCCCATACTTTGTCAGGTTTGTTTGGGTAGGACATTGGCATCAGACCCCAGATCCAGGATGACTTGATCCATCTCATATTCTCCAATCTGCATAGCCATACACATCTCCCGACCAGTCCTTTTATTGTTCTTATAAATCTTATTCATAGCTTTCACCTTCGTTCGGGGGGCATCCCTTTCTGTGCAGCTGTTTATTAATACTTGGAGATTATCCACCGCCTTTTGATTGCGTAGTAACTTCATACATGCCTGAAGGAATGGCTTAACTACTTCATCTGCCTTCGAATCCATAGAAGTCCTCGAGGTGGATGCTTCGTCCCTAGAAAAATCCTTCCTAGCCTCGATGAAGGTATCTTTCTCCTTCTGCAGGTCCAGGCTCTCCTTTTTGTCAGAGGCCTTTCTGATTAGTGGTTCGGCCGTAGCTTTTTCCTCATCTCCTGCAGTGGCAATGCCACTGCATGTAATTACTTTGACACTGGGCCCAACATTGTGCAGTTCTGTCTTAACCCGTTGTACATTTTGCGTTGGCGTTTGTTGTTTTTCCTACATCTTTGCTATCACCATAGGAAAATATTCAATTACATGGTCGAACCATCTACAATACCTGCAGGATTGGCGCGCAAGGTTCAGGTAGTCTCTTGCATAATGTCCAACATCCCCATAGTTGTAGCAAAATTAGTTGCCATCTGTCTCGACCTACGCATGCGCCTCTCCCCCCTCCCCGTCCTCTTGCAGGGGATCCTCCTCGTCCAAAGGGAGATTCTGATGATGAAGGGTCAGCTTACACCCCGTATAGGTTCCCCCTATCTATCATTAGATCATATGTTTGGCAGTTATGCTCACCGTGACCCACCGACGAGCAGAATCTGCACCACTGTTGCTTCAATTCTGGGACATAAGCGCCTAATCATGGGAAATGGTCTGTATCATGTCATCCTGCTACCCAAAAATTAGCGCACCACAGTGCGGGGGTACTTGGTCCACCAATATCTCTTGGGCGTAATGGACTTGGTCCCCCAGCCTACATATAATCTGACAGTAGAGGGCACTAATCCTTGGTGTAGCCTGATACCATGCAGCATATGCACCAAACATCTGCGCTAGCTTCTTTACCCTGATTCCTTCACAAATTCTAAATTTCTAAGTGCATCACCTCTAGCTGGCTCTGGATTTGCAATGCCCCAAATTGAACGTCGTCCCTTGGCGCAACTTATAGCTTCATGGAAATCTCCAAGGCCTCTTCCTATGAATCAATCTTCTGCTGAGCCATAGGTCCGCGCATATGTGGTAATATCATGGCAATAAACCACTCCTTATGATGTTTATCCTCGTAGACAAATCCTCCATCACTGACGACTTTCTTTAGCCACTAGTCAGCTTCCCAAACAGACTTCGTAGGACCCTGCTTAATATCTTTCAACTCTACTACACATTGAGAATAGGACTTAGGTTTTCGGAACTGCTGCTTCAGGGCATCCTTAATATCTTGTATTGTAGGATTCACATGCTCAGCAATGTACCCCATGAACATGTAGAAATTATATGCACTAAGCATGCATATGTCCAAGATCCACCTGATCTCACACTATTTAACTTTATGCAAGATACTGAATCTATTCCACTTGTTAATCTTTTGCGGAAAAATTAATTGCACACGCATGTGAAGCATAAACAAAAATATTCAATCGCACATAACACAGTTTTTAACCGGGAAAGCCTGAAGCTGAAAACCCCAACTATATATTATGTAACATGGAGATCATATGACAATCTCATACAAACATACAAAGCTTATCAAAAGCTCTCAGTATAGTACAATCGTCATACACTATATAGGCCTAATCTTGCAAATCCATGCACCGATCTTTGCCACCTGCTAGCCTGCCTCCACTATGCAATCTCTGTTGATTACAAAGACCAATTCGATGTAATCCCACTCTCATTGACTGCATAATCCTCATTGGCATCTCCATTGAGTGTTGGATGCAATCAATGCATCACTATAGTCACAACAGATAGTCTATCTTGCCCTTTCACCTATCTCTCCACTGGTCTCCACTGAAACTGCCATGCACTATAGTTAACTACTGTATTGTTCAGTTGATTAATGAGTTATTATTTGTGAATTAATTAACTAATTAATTCACTCCACTCTCACTAGTGTATCAATCAGTTAGACTAGATACAACTAGCTCAACTGAGTCTAACTGAGTTAAACTGAATACAACTCCATAACTACTTCTTCCAACCGTGTCATAACTCTGCCACTTGAGTTCTAACTGAGTCCTCCATGCATTAGCTCCAGTAAACCCTTGGGAATTGTGTAATTCCCTCAGTCCACTGATGTGCCACATCTGTGCACTGAAACAAAGTGCTCCAAGAGAATAAGTTGTTTTTTAGTGTCTGATTATTATTAAGAGCTAATAATAATCGACATGCATCTATTTTTAGATCAGCGATCTATAAATAGACTTCGCCCAATATTCTAAAAATATAATTTCATCTATTTTTCCAACTTGATCAACCATCCAAAAATAGCATCCTGCAACTTCTGAAATATGATCGACATGTCTAAAAATAGACTTGCGCCAAAAATAGCCTGCGGGCCCACTTAGTGAAGGCGACTCTTTTCACTAAGCTCATCATCTTGTTGAATCTCAACACTCCCTCTCAACAAGATAAGGATTATCCTTCACCCCGATCCTACCTCTATGGTATTCGAATTTGCTCCTGGTGAGCACCTTCGTCAGAATATTTGCATTATGATCCTCCGTGGGAATGTACTGAAGCAACATGATCTTCCGCTGCACACAATCTCTGATGTGATGATACCGGATATCAATATGTTTAGATCTATCATGAAACTTAGGATTAACCAAGAGTTTAATGCAACTCTGACTATCACAATGAATCACTGTGGAATCTAAATGTGAACCGAACAAACCAACCAGAATATTCCTCATCCACATAGCCTCACATGCAGCTAAACTTGCTGCCATGTATTCTGCTTCCGCTGAACTAAGTGCCACAGATCTTTGTTTCCTACTGTACCAAGAAACTGCCGTAGATCTGATACTGAAAATCCCTCCTGATGTGCTCTTTCTGTCTGTTGGGCTTCCTGCCCAATCTGCATCCGTGAAGCCATGCAACTTCACCTCATCCGTCTGTCTGTACCATAAACCATCCTCATATGTGCCCCTAAGATATCTCAAAACATGCTTGCCTACCTTCCAAAAGAGCTTGGTAGGCTTAACCATCGTTTGTGAAAGTTGGTTCACCGCATAGCATATGTCCGGTCTTGTATTGACTAAATACATGAGCGAACCCACCAACTGTCGATAAACAGTGGCATCCAATACCTCTACCGATGTAGCATCCTCTTTCTTCCAATTTCCTGGAAGAGGAGTGTCGATAGGCTTGTAGCCTTGCATGTGAAACTTCTCCAGTATCTCTCGGGCATACTTGCCTTGAGACACAAACAGTTCACCTTCCCGCTGCCATATTTCCAATCCAAGGAAATAATGAAGGAGGCCCAAATCCTTCATCTCAAATTCCTTTGCAAGATCAGCCTTGCATGAGTGTATCAACTGCTCATCACCTGTTAGTATTAAATCATCAACATAAAGTACAATGATTAAAATCTTACCCTCAACCACAATCTGGTACAGGTTTGCATTAGCCTCACTCTTGGTGAAGCCAAGTCCAGTGAAATAGCTGTCAATCCGAGTGTACCAAGCACGAGGTGCTTGCTTCAGCCCATACAACGTTCTTTTGAGCCTGCACACATGCGACTCGCTGCTGAAGATCTCAAATCCTTCAGGCTGCTCAATGTACACCTCTTCCTCAATGATCCCATTAAGGAACGCAGTCTTCACATCCATCTGATGAATGTGCCAACCCATCTGCGCTAAGAGAGCAAGGATGGTCCGTATGGAAGAATACCGTGCGACAGGTGCAAAGGTTTCTTCATAGTCAATCCTCTCAATCTGTGAGAAGCTCCGGGCAAAAAATCTTGCCTTATACTTCTCAACGCTCCCATCAATAGCTTGCTTTACCTTGTAGATCCATCTTGATCCTACAACTGATTTTCCCACCGGCCTTGGAACAATCTCCCAAGCACTATTTCTGACAATGGAGTCATACTCCTCCACCATGGCATCTACCCATGTGGGCTCTTGCGCTACTTATTCAAAAGAAGATGGCTCTGTCACAATACATTTTCTCATAAGAGCCATGTATCCAGTATATTAGTGATGTAGGAACTCCTACATTCTGTGCCGCATCCACCTTCAGTCTCTCAGCTTCTGTGGTACGCTTCCTGCCTTGTCTGATGTTTGGTCCTGCATGAGTGGACTCCTCCACTCCATGAATCTCCTCTTGTGGTTGATCCACATCCGGAGGCTCATCTTTCGGAACAAGTAGTTCCTTCACTGCATTCAAGTCTAGCTCCCTCTCAAGCATAGCTTGTGCAACACCCACGATCATTCTATTCTTTCTCTCTGTGACCCCATTATGTTGTGGGTTATGAGGCACTATGAGTTCTCTTCGAATTCCTTCTTTGCTACAGAATTCTTTGAATTCGCCAGAGATGTATTCACCACCATTATCGCTCCTTATAGCTTTCACCTGCTTCCCCGACTCCTTCTCCACCAATGCCTTGAACTCACAGAACATTGAGAACATTTCACTCTTCTTCTGCATGAAGAAGATCCAGCATCTACAAGAAAAATCATCAACAAATATCACATAATACCTATGTTTCACTGTTGAAGCAACCGAGAATGGTCCACACACGTCTGTGTGAATTCTCTCAAGGATCACCGAAGCATGGTTCCCCTTCTCATGAAAGGTGGTATTCACAAACTTACCCATTGTACATCCTTTGCACTGATCTGACTGTGCAAGAGTACCCTTGGGAAGTCCAGTAGAAATTTGCTGCAAAATTTTCAAAGCGCCATGGTGAAGATGGCCCAATCTCCTATGCCATAATTCTCCCTCATCACGGCTCACCACTTCTTCTGCTTTGCCCACCATTGCAGCACAACCATCTACCTCCAACTTGTAGAGATTCTTAATTCGAACCCCTATCTTCTTGGTTTGACCCGTTGTTTTATGTCGAAGGAAGGCTTTTCCCTCACTGAAAACAACATCATAACCCTTATCTTCCAGCATTGTGACTAAGACCAAGTTCTTCTTCAAACCTGGAACATGCATGACATTCTTCAACAAGAATGGATTACCGGACGCCCTCTCAAAGGTAATGGTCCCAATGCCAGTCGCACTATACCGACCATCGTCACCCATCTCTATATGCATCTGGAGGTCCTTCTCCTCCAAGTCACTAAAAAACTCTTTGTCTCCCGTCATATGGAAAGACGCACCACTGTCAAGATACCACACCGATCCCATGCAGCTTGAAACCAAGCATGCGATCAAGGAAAAATCCATCTCAAATTGCGAGGCTAAGGCCTCTCCAGCTGTAGATCCAGCAGCCTACTTATTCTTCTTCTTCTATGGACAGTTAGTGGCAAAATGTCCATGCTCGTGACAGTGAGAACACTTCACTTTGGACAAGTCCTACTTCTTGCCTTTCTCACCGAATTTAGAAGGATTTTTCTTCCCCTTCCCTTTCCTTACTTTGGTAGCCAAAACGCAATTCTCTTCATCTTCATTCTTTGATGAATATCCATCCCTGGTACCCTGCCTTATCTCCTCCTGCACAAGATCCGACCAAAGTCGCTCCCATCCTGGCAGTTTCTCCCGTCCATTGATAGAGTCTTCGTAGCTATGCCAACTCTTTAGAAGCCCAAGGAGAGCCAAGCTCACCAAGTCTTCTTCATCAACAGTAACCCCCACACTTCCTAGTTCATTCTTGCAGTGGACAAACTTCGTGAGGTATTTTGGAATACTTTCGCCTTTCTCCATTTTTATTTTTCTGAGCTTGTCTTTAAGCACCAACTTCCTCTGGTCACTTCTGCTTTGGAACAAGTCTGTCAAAGCCTTCCACATTAAGAATGGAGTGGATTTCCCATGAAGGCTGGACACAATATGGTCCTTCACACCTTCCAAAAGAATCCTCCTCGTCGTTGCAGTCTTCTTTTGCCATGCATCAAGTAATGCAGCATCGCTAGATCCCAGCTTAGGAACATCGCTATCGATGAACTCCTTCAGCCCATTATCCTCCAGCACTGCCTCCATCCTGTCCTTCTAGGCTATGTAATTCGAGCTCCCATCAAGGGCATACTCCAATCTCAATCCGTTAAAAGACATTTCAATGTATACTCGATTTCTGCACCAAGAATCTTCTGTAGCAAATTCGAATTGTCCACCAGCACAAACTCACTTCACAATTGCAATATTCAATCAACAATGCTCCGATACCATGTAGAAATTATATGCACTAAGCATGCATATGTCCAAGATCCACCTGATCTCACACTATTTAACTTTATGCAAGATATTGAATCTATTCCACTTGTTAATCTTTTGTGGAAAAATTAATTGCACACACATGTGAAGCATAAACAAAAATATTCAATCGCATATAACACAGTTTTTAACCAGGAAAGCCTGAATATGAAAACCCAAACTATATATTATGTAACATGGAGATAATATGACAATCTCATACAAACATACAAAGCTTATCACAAGCTCTCAGTACAGTACAATCGTCATACACTATACAGGCCTAATCTTGCAAATCCATGCACCGATCTTTTCCACCTGCTAGCCTGCCTCCATTGCACAATCTCTGCTGATTAAAAATACCAATTCAATGTAATCCCACTCTCATTGACTGTGTAATCCTCATTTTAATCTCCACTGAGTGTTGGATGCAATAAATGCATCACCATAGTCACAACAGATAATTTATCTTTCTTTTTCACCTATCTCTCCACTGGTCTCCACTGAAACTGCCATGCACTATAGTTAATTGTTGTATTGTTCAGTTGATTAATGAGTTATTATTTTTGAATTAATTAACTAATTAATTCACTCCACTCTCACTAGTGTATCAATCAATTAGACTAGATACAATTAGCTCAACTGAGTCTAACTGAGTTAAACTTAATACAACTCCATAAATACTTCTTCCAACTGTGTCATAACTCTGCCACTTGAGTTCTAACTGAGTCCTCCATGCAATAGCTCTAGTAAACCCTCAAGAATAGTGTAATTCCTTATGTCAGTTGTTGTGCCACATTTGTGCACTGAACTGAAGTGCTCCAACAGAATAAGTTGTTGTTTAGAATCTGATTATTATTAAGAGCTAATAATAATCGACATGCATCTATTTTTAGATTGACGATCTATAAATAGACTTCGCCCAATATTCTAAAAACAGAATTTCATCTATTTTTCCAACTTGATCAATCATCCACAAATAGCATCCTGCAACTTCTAAAATATGATCGACATGTCTAAAAATAGACTTGCGCCAAAAATAGCCTGCGGGCCCACTTAGTGAAGGCGACTCTTTTCACTAAGCTCATCATCTTGTTGAATCTCAATAGAACCAATCTAGAGCCCACCCTTCAAAGGCTATTGATAGCTGAGCTCTTTTTACAGCATAATTATTAACATTCTGCGCGGTCCATACCAAATCTTCCATGAACCAGAACCAATCCATATCCTCGTCCCCCACACCCTTAAAGGTGGGTAACTTCATGTGTGTAGCCATATCATCTGCAGGTGGTGGCGGAGGTGGGGTAGGAGAATTCTTACCTTTGCGTGAGTTCGAGGGTGGCGTAGTCAAGGGACTGGTCTCTACATGCGCAACCCTGCCTTTGTTTAGTTTAGGTGGATCCCTTAGAAGACTGTATACTGGTCTATCCCCTTCTTGATTAACTTGGTAGTATTTACCGCTTCGTGTCGTGCTTCCTCTCTGATCGGAGGTCATTCACTCGGTGTGACTGCACAGGACACCCTTTTCACACAATAACATCTTAATCAGTAGTGGCAATGTTTGCAAGAACTTACCCCTAAATCCCTTGAAAAACCTTCAATTAGCTTCAGAATAGGACACAAACTGATCGACAACAAACTCAGTTACAAATCCACTCAAAATACTATCAACCCAGTGATCTACAGTCCGGGTGATTTTGTTATCAGTCTTCTCCAACTTTTGGATCAACTCAGGGGTCCACTGCGTGACCTGATTGTCTTTCCAACAGGTTTGGAATTCTGCTAACCTCGCTAGCCACTCCTACAGTTCGTGTGCGAAGTTTACAAAGAAGATCTCGTGCACCTATGTAAAAATATACCTATTCTTCCACTCTTCGGCATAGCTTCTTACTTTTGTTTTCTTTTAGGGTAATCTCCTGAATCTGCTTTTCAAACCAGTCCTCAATTTCAGGCTTGAATGGTTGCCAATGACCCCATTTTTGAAGTTTGCAACAAGAAACAGTGAAATTGGCATCTGGAAACAACATCCATTATCCTAGTGAAAATTAAGGACCTACACTAGGGTGGGGCCCACACAGGTTATTTTTAGGTGAATGTCTATTTTTAGGCAAATGTCTATTTTTATTATCCCTTAATTTAGATGGACATTAAACTGTAATATATTCTCAATGTGGACTTGAAAATAGTTAACTGAAGTGGAAAATCAGCTAGCTAAGTGAATTTTGAGTTAAGAGGTTGGTTGGTGGGACATGCAGGTTGAATTTAGTTGTAATTGAGTGATTCTAGTTGTAACAGAGTTGGAAGTGCAGTGGTGCATTAGTTAATGCAGGTTGTAATCAATTTAACTCATTTAAGTGACTTAAAGTTAGTTGTGCTAGTTGTAACTGTTTGATACACTAGTGATAGATCAAGTGAATTAAATATTATTTAATTCACAATCAGTGATTTCACATGCAACTAAGGTTTCTATTAGTAACTGCATGCATGTCATATCCAGTGGAGACCCAGTTGAGTTCTAGGTGAAAGGGAAGATAACTATCAGTTGTGACATTATCCGCTTGCACACATGCAAGCACACACACATTGGATGAGCCCATGATATTTACGTAGTCAAGGCAGAAAAGGTATCCATTATTCAGGGTTCTTTACCATCAGGGATTGCGCAGTGGAGGCAGACTGTCTGGAGACAATAAATTAGCTAAGGAACTTTCCAATTTTTGTATGACAGTGTGAGACAATTAGCTGATGTACTGAGGACTCTTGTGAGAAGATTTTTGCATGTAATTGTTTCATGATCCATTATATAATATACAATAGAATATAGTGGGGTTTTTAGCTGTAAGCTTTCCCCAGAAAATTATGTTGTGTGTGATTGATCTTTCTTCATGCTTATGTAATTGGCGATTTTGTTTTAAATTCCGCAAAGATTTGTAGAAGCGATTCAGTATTTAACTTTAGCATATTGTTAGATTGGGTGAATCGAAGATATACATGCATATTGTATAATTTATACACCCATGGCATTAACTAATCTCTCTCTCAAAATGCTCCTCGTCCCGACAATAGAACCATTTTTTGGTTTGAGGGGTCGTGACCGAGGTTCAGATTTAAGGTTTACCAACAAACCCCTGTACTACTGGCCCTTTCGGCAATGACCTGCTTACGCAGGTTAAGGTCTCACCCGAAGTAGTATGGGAGGGTGTTGGAACCAGGTTTTCACACCCTGAGATATAGAAAGTTAATTAAAGTGGGTACCTTCAGATCTGATAGGCATGCGTTGAAGAAACCCTAACCTAGAGACCCTTAACAATATACTTGTTCGAATAACTCATGTGAAGCTCGTAAACCATAAAATAACAAGTTAACAAAAGCAAGGTGACAAAAAATAACCAAATCTATGTATTTTTTCCTTTCTAAAGCATTACATCCACGTGTGCATCAATTAACTAACAATATTCAATATTAAGAAATAACTCAGAAATTATCATATAGCGCAACCAACAACAGATCACAGAGATATTTTGATATCATCAAAAGAGGTCTTCTCATTCATTAACACTTCAGGTTCCACTTACAGACTCTTTACCAGGCCACGCACATAACCAGCGGGGTCCGCACACAGCAGGACTTAGGGTCTCTGCACACACAGCTAGCAGGAGCCCTTACTGAGAAAAATCTGCACAACAAGTATTATAGATCCAACATCCGTATCCAGACCTAACCAAAAATTGCTTCTATACTTGATCTATCATCTATTTATACTATATTAGCATGCACTACTCTATGGTCTACCCTTTGACCCATTACAATACATTAGGGGCTTTGACCTGCCCCAAAGCCCCTGTGCCAAACTAACTATTACAAAATTATATCAAAATTGCAGCGAGGGGACCCTGATCCAACACTTGGCTTGTAACCCAAGGTTCTATTGTAATTTTAACTTGTTATTAAGGTCTCTTAGGCTAATTAGAGACTTATCCTCCTCATATAAATAAAGGAGAGGACTATTTTATCATCATCACTTGTGAACTTAGCCTCTCTTGTGAGAATTTCGACCTCTTGTACCTATTGGAGAGATGTGATCTATGGAGCATATTTTGTCTTGGAGCTATATTCTTATCTTTGGAGAACTTACCTTATATCAATGATAAGATTGTAATGCATATTGTCTTGTAAGTGCCCTTTTATTGATTTTATTTATTTATTTCATGTCTAATGTATGGAATAAATTGGTGATTTAGGTTAAATATTGTGCCCTAATTTTGTTGAATATCAACTATATGGAAGCTAGGTCATATTATTCAATGCATTACTCATTGTATGATATGTGAATGACAATCCCCTTGGTGATCTTACATTAACTCTCCTAGTTGAATATTGATCCCTCACAAAGTTAACAGTTAGGGTTTTGATGTGAGGGCATCAAAATATCTTTAATACTTTGCAAGCTTTAGCCAATCCTAAGAATCCAAAGACTCCATCAACCCTAGGACTAGGCATTGGCCATACATTGTTGGTGATCAAATCAATTCTTATCCATAAAACCAAATTTATTCTCTCTTTTGTGGTTCTGCCCTCTTAAGGCCAAGCGACCTAACTAGGGCTTAGTACGAATTTGCTAGGAAGAGTAAGTTTTGGTCTTGGAAGGTATCAATATCTAGGGTTGCCTCAAAAACATCCACCCTTGGTGGTCGTTCCTTCCAATTTTATCCAGAATTTCTCTTGCCCTACGATAAAACCCTAGTTTGGTAATAGCTTCAACTTGAGGGCTTGTTGAAGGTTTCATGTGTCTTTATCTTGCTAATACCTACTATTGAAAACCTTTTCTTGGTGTTGGGGTTCCTATGTTTTGGCCATTGACAAAAACCAAAAGATAAGACAACATCAAACCAATTTAGGATTCAAGGATCTAGCCCTCCTGAATCCAGAGAGGGATCTCTCTATGAATAAGTTTAAAGATATGATCTTTAAAGCCTGAAATGTGATATTAGGCTAGTTATGAAGAGCATGGGTTTGTTTTTTTTGTTTTGGTTGGGCAAAGACATGATGAAGGTGAAGGCAGTTCATAATAAAGGGTGAAGATGTATGCAAATGAAGGAATGATTCGGCTGATAGAAAGGGCAAAAAACAGTTGAACCCATTGGGCTATGGAGTCATAGGAGGATTTTAATTGGACAACAAGTTTCAAGAAGGATCCATGGGGCAAGTCACTTATGTCAACGGATCTCTTAATTTGATTGTATGGAATGAAACAGATAGGAAATGGAGAACACAAATGAAGAACAGTGAACAGCCTGAGATCAAGTAAGTGCTTTAAAACTATATTGCTTTGGCATGTACTTAGAGAAACAAAACACAAAAGTTCTCTGAGATCAGGTAAGTGCTTTTAAACTACCCTGCATTGGATTACTTTCAGTTAAAAACATTTTTAAAACAATTAGAATAGCTTAAGATTAGATGATTGCTTCGAAACCAACCTGCTTTCAGCATATTCTAAAGGAAAACACAGATAATCATCACAAAGAGCACCCAGATCAAAGTGCTTAAACCAACCTCGCTTTAATATACTCTTTCAAGAGAACTTTCAAATGAAGAAAACATAGAAAATAAAGCTTTCAGTAAGAGTAGGGTACTGTTGAGAGTAAGTCCTAGCTCTATGTTTGTTGTTCCTTATCAGAGAAAGTGAACAGAGTGAAAACATTAGAGAAAATAACAATTTACAGTGAGGAACACATCACCATTAACACAAATCAGGATCCCATGAATCAACAGCTTGTATTTGATGTTCAAACCAGTTACAATTAGCAAGCCCGGTGGGTCTCTACAACTTCAAACTTCTCATGTCAGCTTATGTATCTTCAAATTGCACACAGGGCATCAGTAACTTCAGAGAACTATTACATACAGTCAGATGTCCAGAGACCAACATTGGCTCATCTTCTACAGAAGTATTTATATAAGAATGAGGGGGTGGGAGGATTTTTCAGGGGTCAAGTATCATTAATTATGTAACCAGTGCAATTCCTGGCCTTTGAGAACCAGGCAAGGCATAATGCGGGAATGTAATCATTTCTCATTCTCCTTCATGACTCTGTTTCTGCCTTTCGAGGCCTAATGATCGAAAAAGATCTGCTTCTAGGCTATTCTTAATCTTTTAAAATAGTTTTGCCGACAATTAGAGATAAGATCTTTGATTTGCATTAATTGTTCAGTTGTCTTTAGGAAAACACCTCTTGTTCTGGTAGTGACTAAAACTTCTTTGATTCCTATGAGGCTGCAGGTGTCTTTAGGAGCTGGAGAGGGCTCAATTGGCCTCTGCTTATGGCGGTGGAGGATTTCTCGGCTTGACAGATGTCTTTGTCTTTCCCTAAAACACCTTTAATTTACTTGAGATCTGTGTTTTAGGTCTTCAATCTCCTGTTTCTGGTGTGTTATGTCTTCGACACTAATACTCTTTGATTGGTGCTTTATTTACTGTGTTTTGCTAGTATGTAGGGCTGCGCTGGGGTGATATGGCATTAATGCTTTATGAAATACCTATGAAACGTGAATTTTAAACCCTGTGAATGATTTTCTCTGGTGAATCGAAGGCGGGAGGATCATCACCCTCTGCCTTTGAATTTTCTTCAGATATAGCAGAAAAAACCTTTAAACCCTGCAAAATACGAAAAACATTTATAAAATCCTCCATGTATAGGTTTACTGCTTCATAAGGCACGTGGAGTGAGCGTGGTCGTTGGATGGCCTCATCCAACGGTCGAGATTTATTGGAAGGGGTCAAAGAGAAATGGAGGAGGAATTAAATCGGAACCGTCGATCGCGCAGAGATCGACGGTCAGGAGCAGAGGCGAAAAGTCAAAGTGGATAAGTTTTTTTGGAAAAATGGAGAAAATGGATTAAAAAACCTTTGTTTCAGCGAAAATGGTTAAAAATGGTGTGTGGGTTTCGGGATGATCGTGGGCCGTCAGATGAGACCGGCTCACAAGATCAACGGCGGAGATCATATGTCAAAAACCTTATAAAACATGCCCGGACTTCAAACCTTTTAAATAAAACCATGCTGAATAATTTTCCTGGGTCCGCATTTGCTGACTGTGTGAGGAACCAACGGAAACCCGTTCCAATCCAATGATGCCGTGTGGATGCTGATGTGGCGCTGGAGACCAGGGCGATGGAGTATGGGCCGTCGATCTGCGGATCAGATCGACGGTGGAGATTCTTTTATGACTGCATCGTACCTGTGGTTAACTGTTGGGCTTCTTCCAAGCGCAATCACCGTCCGATGAGCAACCTCAGATCGAACGACGCACATCAATATCGCGCTGGGTCCATAGTCGAACTTTAACGTGCGATGAGCGGCGGTTTTCCAATAGTGCTCGAGGCCACGTGTCGGCCACTGAATGGAATCGCTGCCAAACGGAGGAAAAAAAAAAAAAAGGCCGGCGCCTTCGCAAAAGCGGTGCGATGAATCCCGCCTGGTTTTTCTTTTTAATAACGACAAAACACCTTAAAAAACCGAAAAATCATTTATAACAAAGGTTTAAACTTTGGGGCGGAAAAATATTTGCAATACAGTTCGGCGCCCGTCTGCGGGGCCGTGGGTTTATGGAAAATAATATGGCCAGGGGCTTATGCACAGGGCTAACCGGTGTCAAGCAATGCGATAAGCGCTTGGATGGCTAGTGCTTGGTTCCAACACCAAGGCGTATGTAGTGGAAACGGTTAAGGACCTAGCCCAAGGGGGCTTGAATCCATAATATAAAAAATGTGATTTTTATGAAGTTTTCAATGCTTTTCAAGGGTTTTGAGAGTTTCGATATAGTTTAAAAAAGGAGTTTTAAAATATGCAAGGTGGTTTTTTATGAAGGAGGAAATGAAACAAAGGAAAGATAGAGGAATTTTATGAAGAAAGAGGAAGCAAAATGAAGGTTAGTTCTGAGGTGGAGGGAAAAGGAAAATGGATTTTTTGCAGCAGTCTTTCTCTTTGAAATCAACAAAATTTCTGAGCTTTGAAATGGGAACAGTAATGAACAACTTGAAACAGAGGAGATGATGTCTTCAAGAGGTTTCAAGAGATAACATTGTGCATAAAAACTGTTTCTTAAAGGCTCCAACAATGTTTTGGCCGCTTTTTGATAGAACAAATTTTATAGGTGGCCAATAGTGGCTCCACTTGGGGATGGTGCCTTCCTGAAGGCATCAATAATTTTAGACTTGCATCCTCTGGGAGGCTGATCAATGCTTTATCCATTGGGCTGCATTCTTTGCTTGGATGATTTTCCTTTGCTCTGAAAACATGTTAGCAGCTTTTGAAAAACAATGGATCTTTATCAACAAACTTTCTACCTACCCAATCCTATTGATCTAACATTTTTTCTTCATTTAGAGTGCACTTGGATTGGCAAAATCTGTTACAACATTTATTCTTTTGAAAATAGGAAATATAATCTATTTCTACTCCTTATTTCTCCATGGAATCAGATTAAGCAATTGAGCCCACATAATTCTCTACCTAATCTACCATCTGTTAAGATTAAACTGTCCAACAGATTTTATTCTCTAAATTCTACAACAGAAATTTAAAAACAGTCAAGTCAGGATTAAACAGTCTAACTTGATGCTGGTCTATGGCATAAGAACAAGCTGCACATAGGCATTTATTTTGCAAAAAATTTAAAACAAAAATGGAAGGCTTCAAATCTAACAGTTCAAGTACTTCCTTCATCTTTTTACAGCTCTGTTTTTCCTTTTATTTGAGTTGTCTTTCCTTTGTCAACTGGTTCAGATTTTGCGCTGACTAGAACCAGTTATTCACCTCCTTTATTGACTCGAGCAATAAAAATATTTGAGTCATTTCTCATGAAAACTTAGGTTCATATTTTGAGCATGTTTGAACCCTTCATTTTTAACCTAATCTATCTACTGATAAGCCAAGATTAAAAAGTTTGGAAAATCGAATTCACTATCCTATCAGCAATAAATTTAAAACTAATTAGTCAAGA
This sequence comes from Pinus albicaulis, assembly GCA_034641835.2. NCBI lineage: Eukaryota > Viridiplantae > Streptophyta > Pinopsida > Pinales > Pinaceae > Pinus > Pinus albicaulis. The sequence continues at coordinate 737,667,270 of CM076574.1, forward strand.
TTAGGCTGTTTGACTAATTAGAAGTGTGTTTTTCAGGAGTGGCATTTGAGCTTGCACACTTTCAGATTTGTTTCTCTTTTTTGGTATGGGGCTATACCTTTCATGTTTTCACAATCTGCCCTCTTTTCTTTCTTTTATTGTTTTTGTATTTTTCTTTTTATGAAACTGAACAAAGCAATGGTATTTACAATGGAAATGAAAGCCTTAAACTTGAACTCAACAGTAGTAATGCTTGAGCATCCTACCATTGACAAGACCCCTAAACAGATCTGTGCCATCTAACTCTTGCGGAAAAAAGGAATTTGGACCAATGGTGGACTGAATAACATAAGGACCTTGCCACAAACTGTCAAATTTGCCATGTTTACCCTTATCCTCTCTTCTGGAGTCCCATTTGAGTACCTTGTCTCCAATGTTGAAGTCACAAGATTTTTTTCTCTTGACAAACAACTTCTTTATATTCTCTTGCACCTTTTGAGCTATATTGTAGACTTCTTCCCTTGTCTACTAGAGATGTATAGTCTGATTGATCCTCCTTACCATACTGTCTTCTTCTGACTGTATTTCTTGGATCAATTTTATCACTGGTACACCCAGGCTGGTAGGAAACACTGCATCTAATCCATAAACAAGCTAGTAAGGGGACATTCCAATGGAATTCTTTGTGGTCAATCTGTCTGCCCACAAAGCATGCACCAACTTGTTATTCCATGATTTTTTATTTTCTTCAAGTAACTTCTTGATGATGGTCACCAAACTTTTATTTGATGATTCTGCTAGCCCATTACCTTGAGGGTAGTAAGCAGTAGAATGACCAAGTGTAATCTGACACCTGTGACAAAAATCTATCATCTTTCTGGAACCAAAAGTAGCAGCATTATCAGTAATAATCTTCCTAGGACAGCCAAATCTAGACAGGATATGATCTTCAAGAAATTTTATAATGACAGAATCTGTGGCATTCCTAAAAGGTATGGCCTCTATCCATTTGGTGAAGTAGTCAGTGGCTGTGAGAATCCATTTGTGTTGGGCAGATGAATCAGGATGGATTTATCCTATGAAATCTAGGCCCCATTGTTGAAAAGGAGCTTCAACAGTGATAGGTTGTAATGGTAAAGGGAGGAGTTTTCTTTTGCCTTCAAAATTTTTGCATTTGTGACAGGCAACTATCATTTTATGGGCATCTTGAAAGAGGGTGGGCAAGTAATAGCCAGCTCTAAGGATTTTATTGACTGTGGTTTTCCAGTAGAGATGACCTCCACATTCTCCTTCATGGAATTCATGCTTGATCCTCTCTGCATCAACTTCAGGCAAACATTTAAGCAATAAACCATTAGTATTTTTCCAATATAAACCTTCATTTAAAATGCAATAGTTCCTAGCTTTCAACTTTAAAAACCTTGCCTTTGTTTTTGATAAATAAGGAGGAGCATTAATATTTGTAAGCGCATACAAGATGTCAGTGTACCAAGGTGAGCTTCGAAACCGCTCTTCGATAGTGGGAGCAAGTAATTCTTCATGTTCATCCAAGGCATCTACCATGTTAATGTCAAGGTCTTGTAGATTAGATTTAGCCATTAATTGAGCTAAGCCTTGACTTTTAATGAGTTTTGTGGGTTTGATTTCCAAATCATACTCTAATATTGCAGCAATCCATTTGCCCCTCTTTCCATCTAGGTCTTGTGACAAGATGTCTTTTACCACTATATTAGGCACATAGGCAATGATGTGGGAATGAAAAATATACACCCTGAAGTCCTTTAAGGCCTTTACCAAAGCATAGGCCTGTTTTTCCATTATGTTATATTTCAAGGGTGCATCCCTCAAAGCCTTGCTGAAAAAAAGCAATAGGCTGTTCCTGTCCCTCTGAATTTTTTTGCAACAGGACTGCAGCCACAGTATGCTCTAAGGCAAAGGAAAGAATAAGGAAATCCTTTGAAAATTCAGGGTTGATCAGGGCAGGTGCCCTGGTGAGTGCATGTTTTACCAATTCAAAGGATCTTTTGGCTTCTACAGTCCACTTCACTCCTACTTCTTTCTTGAGCATATTAGTCATGTTTCTAAGGAGCTCTGCTAAGTTTGGAATAAACCTCCTCAAGAAGTTAATCTTTCCAATAAAGGACTGTAATTCTTTTATGTTCCTTGGTTGGCTAATCTGTAGTATTCCCTCAACTCTTTTTGGATCTATTTTAATCCCCTTTTCTGATATAATATGGCTGAGGAGTTTACCTTCTTAAAGGCCAAACACTGTCTTTTTTGGATTTAAAGATAACCCAAACCTTCTGCACTTTTCCAGGACCTTTCTTAGATGTTTAAGGTGCTCTTCATCCGTTTTGGAATAAACTGTTATGTAATCAAGGTAAATTACAATGAAGTGCCCTATCTCCTCTGAAAATGCAATGTCCATGGCCCTTTGGAAAGTGGCCCCGACATTCATTAATCCAAAAGGCATTTTCACATACATGAAAGTGCCCCAGGGAGTGGTGAAAGTTGTCTTGAGTTGGTCTTTTGGGAGTACTAAAACTTGGTTATACCCTGAAAAACCATCTAACAAAGAAATCCTCTTTGAACCAACTACCCTTTATAGGATGTGTTCCATTTTGGGTAAATGGTAATTGTCCTTTAGGGAGGCTCTGTTAAGGTTTCTGAAATCAATACACAATCTGATTTCTCCTGTCTTTTTCCTCACAGCTACAAGGTTAGAAACCTAATCTAAAAACCTCACAGGCACTATGATTCCTGCCTCATACATTTTTTTGATTTCCTTTTCTACTAGAGGCAGTTGTATTGGATTAATTCGACGCAGTTTTTGCCTAAAGGTTTTTTGGCTTTCTTTCAATGGGATCTTGTGCTGGATGATTTCTGTATTGTAGGCCTTTAAGTCTTCATAGCTCCAGGCAAACACATCAGCAAACTCTTTAAATAGGTCAATGTATTTCTTTTTCATGTCTGCTGGCAAGAACCTAGCTAATTTAATCATTTTAGGCTTATCCTCTGTGCCTATGTTGCATTCCTCGACATCAGACTCTGTGTATTCTACAGTGGGTTTCTTTGCTACGTCATTAAAATCAAATAGGTCTTCTAAAGGTGCTAACCCCCTGGGTATGTTCTTGTCCTTTGACGACAATACCTCTATGCCTTCATTTTCTGCGTCCTTGTACTCTTCAGTATGAGTTCCAAGTTTTTCAGTTAACATGTTGATTTTTACGAAACCGGATAGTTTATCTCCCTCAGGGGACTTTTTGTTGAGGCAATTTTCGTCAGATTTAGAATGTTAATTAGATAACTCAAATTCGTTCCTGCCAAGCAGGAAATTCTCTATCTGCTTGTCGCCCTCAGAGACCTGCCAATATTTTTCATCATCTGGCACTGCAGGTCTATATTTTGTTTGAATGATGATCTGTTTATCACCAGGTGATTCTTGACATGAACTAGCAGCACAGGCCAGCCCGTTTGCAATTATGTTTTGACTCCTTGGGACAAACACGAGCTAATATTTTGTAAACGTGTTCAGGAAATCTATGGCATTATTTCAGTATACCCTTAGTCTAGGATGCTTAATGTCATACTCTCCATTTAGTTGTTTGATGACTAATTCTGAGTATCCCTTAACAATTATCTTCTTGGCTCCCAGTTCTTTTAATAGACACAATCCTAGGATGAGAGCCTCATACTCTGCGATGTTGTTAGTGCATTTGAAATCTAGCCTGAAAGCATGGCTTTCAGAGTAATTGTTTTCAGTGTCGACCAACCATACCCCAGCTCCCACACTCTTGTTAGTGCAAGACTCGTCAAAGTTCATGCACCACAAGGGATTGCTTGTAGGGCTAACATCGTTTTCATCCCTATTGCCTTGTTCATCATTATGTTCTATTCTGGGATCTGCAACATGTTGTGCTAGGTCTCGTTCCTCAGGATTTTCATGGAGTTGAGTGTGAGGGGTAGTCTGTTGTTTGCCATCTTGGCTTTGTTCACTCTGGTTTGTTGTTTCAACGCACTGTTCAGAAGTTTCTCTCTCGTTTTCTTCCATATCTAGAACTGCCATCATTTCTAGATTAGGGGCCTCTAACTGGTTATCTGAGTCGTTGTGTTCTGGCTCTGACTCCTTTGTGGATTCATTATTGTAAAAGATAAATGAATCCAGGTCTGTATGGACAGAATAAATGGGGGAATTTTCAGGCTTTTCTGAGCTACTGACCATGAATCTCATGTGTGCCTCTCTGTATAGTCTTCTAAGCTGGCTAAAGACAGGGACAGTGGCATATGTCCCATCCATCTGTATGGTACCTTGCAGCTTGGCACCCCATGATCTTGACAACAACATACCATACTTAGGAGGCACATCAGCCACCACAACATCCATCACCATGCACTTGGCTGGGATTTGGGTCAAACTCACACAAAGGTCTTTGATTAGGCCAAGGCACTTCACTCTGCTAGAATCAAAAGAATATAAATCCTTGTAAGGTCTGGTTATTTCTAGTCCTAGCCTTTCCATTATCACCTTTGGCATAAGGTTGTGCAAGGCTCCAGAGTCATGCATAGCATTATGTAGGATTTTGTCATGAACATTCAAACTCAAATAAAAGGGAGGAACGAGTCCCTCTTAATATATACCTTCAATCTTAGGACCAAAAATGAGCTCTGGCTGGTCATCATTAAGATTGACTGTGTCATTATTATCCTCAATATTTAAAGCCTTCAAAATTTGGGTCCTATATACATTCTAGGCAGCCAACTCAGTCAGGGGAACCGAGATTCTGATCTTTGAAATTTCCTGCTCTAGGTTGAAAGGAATTTGTTTCTTTGAAGAACTTGTCTCAGCCTTACTATCTGCCAATCTATCAGCAACATCAACTTGCTGATTTGTTCTATTCGTATTTGACAAAATGGTCTTAACAGGAGTACTAGCTGAAGTGGTAGTACTACTAATGTCCGCACTCTGTTTTTCATTGTTTTGGGTGCCTTTCTCTCTACCTTTATCAGAATTTACAGCCATTGTTTTATCCTTTTGTTTGACAATTTTAGGCTTGGTTGTAGTGTTGCTTTGTGAATATTTGTCAGAGGTTTTGGTGTTGGGAGTTTGTTGACTGGTTTTGCTTCTAATGTCATATTCTTTTTGAGACTCTATGATGACATTTTCCATGTCTTGAAAATAACTTTCATCATCATCTCTGTTGTCATTATAAGGGGTATGAAGACCTTGTTTTCTATCATAATGAATCTCAAAGTCATCATTATCTACCCCCAGCATGTTGATATCATCTTCCTCTGTTATCTCATCTGTTTCCTCAACCTCACTTATATAGTTTTGATGAAAGGGAGGAGTGATCTGTTGATCATCTTCCCTAGGTCTGTTTGGAGGTTGGTTCCTTCTAAAATTCTGATTCTGGTTTTGCTTTTTGTTTTGAGGAGCAGTTTGGTTTTGACTAGCTTGTGCTCTCTCAAGGATGCTCATTTTCTTCATGATTTCCTCCATCATTCTCTCCAATTTTGAGTTGGAAGTAGAGGGTGTAGATTCCTCTCTAAAGGACACTCTCTTTTCATTTTTCATTCTCGCTCTCTTCTCCATCAAGTTTACTTCTACAGCAAGAGCACCTTTTTGCATTTCTTCAAAAGTTGCAGGATCTCTCTCTCTCTCAGCTGATAGGCCATCTCAGGGTCAAAACCTTCAGGAAATTTGTTTAAAGCTGAGCCTTGTGGAGGTTTTAGATCTGGGGAAAGTGCATTATATACACTATTAAATATGGTACAATAAGCTTGTACACTTTCCCCCATGTCTCTATGGAGGTTCTTGTAATCAGAAAGGACTTGGAGAGGGTTTTTCTTTACTTCCCATTTGTTTAAGAATGTCTGATGGAAGGCTTGGAGATCATTGATACTATGAGGGGTTAAGCCTTTAAACCATTTTCTGACTTCCCCTCCTAAGCTTTGAGAAAATAATCTAAGCTTGACAAAATTATCATCAATTTCATTTCGGTCAAAGTAGTCATTCATTTTATCCATATGCTGTGATGCAGTTGTAGCATTGCTAGCATCATATAATGGAATTTTGGACTGATAGTCCTGCAGAAGATTGACTAATGGTACAGGAAGGACTAAAGGAGCATACCATGCTGCCATGATATGTGGTGGAGGTGGATTTACAAGAGGTGGATTAACATGAAGGAAAGTGGGCTGAAGTGGGGTGGTTTGAACAGTGGATGTAGGGTGAGCAGAAATGGATGGACCGGGAATAGATTGCTGAGCTGATCTTGGATGAGAGACACCTAAGTTGTGAAGGAAATGTGAATCAGGAGGTGTTGTTTCTCTGCTACCAGGATGTTCACTTGTTTCAGGAGATAAAAGTGAAGACTCAGAATCTAACTGACCTAAGTCACCAAGAGACCTAGTTCTAAAGGGATTCACTAAGTCAACTTGTGATTGTTGTAGAGCTGAAATATTTCCAAGAACTAAATTAGCTCTTAAGGGTGATCCGAAAACAGTTGATAATTTGATCTTAGGAGACCTCCAAGGATACTTTATGGATTGTCAACTATCTCAGGTGGATCAGGGTTAGGATAGGCTCTAGTGTGAGTCTTTCTAGAAGCCACTATGTTGTGTTTTTTAGACCTAACTAAACCAGATATGACAATCTATGAGCGTTTTAACTGATCTTTTGCTAACTAGTTATGACAATCTGTGAGCGTTTTAATTGATCTTTTGCTAACCAGATATGACAATCTGTGAGCGTTTTAACTGATCTTTTGCTAAGAGAACTTTAATCCTAAAGCCCTCTTACTGAGTTTGAATGGTTTTATAATGATTACGGGTCCTCCCAGTGGAGTCTTAAGGTCTGCAGGGTTGTGGAGTCGCCAAGTGGAAGTTTTTAGCTCTTTTGGAGGTAAAAGGTGTTATGGTCCACTACCATGTTTTATTGAATACCAATGTGAACTATTTTTGGATTTTTTAAGTTCTAGTGGTTGTTAAGAATATGCTAACTCTGTTTCAAAACTTAGCTATGGTTATGAGACAAAGACAGTCTACTCTTATGGCTAAGCTAGCTGATTTTTCAAGGTTAGATAAAGTCTTATGAGAATCCTAGGGTTTGCCTAGTTTGTCACTGACTCAAACAAGTTTCATCATGATTACCATTCTTTGGTATTGCTTGAAAAGGCTACTTTCTACTCACAAGATTTTATGAAGCTTTTAAGGGAACCTAAGGTGAAAATTCAATTGAGATTCCCCAGTGGAGTCACCATTATGTTGGGGTTCCTATGTTTTGGGCATTGACAAAAACCAAAAGATAAGACAACATCAAACCACTTTGGGATTCAAGGATCAAGCCCTCCTGAATCCAGAGAGGGATCTCTCTATGAATAAGTTTAAAGATATGATCTTTAAAGCCTGAAATGTTATATTAGGCTAGTTATGAAGAGCATGGATTTGTTTTGTTTGTTTTTGTTGGGAAAAGACACGATGAAGGTGAAGGCGGTTCATAATAAAGGGTGAAGATGTATGCAAATGAAGGAATGATTCGGCTGATAGAAAGGGCAAAAAACAGTTGAACCCATTGGGCAATGGAGTCATAAGAGGATTTTAATTGGACAACAAGTTTCAAGAAGGATCCATGGGGCAAGTCACTTATGTCAAAGGATCTCTTAAGTTGATTGTATGGAATGAAACAGATAGGAAATGGAGAACACAAATGAAGAACAATGAACAACTTGAGATCAAGTAAGTGCTTTAAAACTATCTTGCTTTGGCATGTACTTAGAGAAACAAAACACAAAAGTATTCTGAGATCAGGTAAGTGCTTTTAAACTACCCTGCATTGAAGTACTTTCAGTTAAAAACATTTTTAAAACAATTAGAATAGCTTAAGATCAGATGATTGCTTCGAAACCAACCTGCTTTCAACATATTCTAAAGGAAAACATAGATAATCATCACAAAGAGCAATCTAGATTAGGAAAGTGCTTTGAAACCAACCTTCTTTAATATACTCTTTCAAGAGAACTTTCAAATGAAGAAAACATAGAAAATAAAGCTTTCAGTAAGAGTAGGGTACTGTTGAGAGTAAGTCCTAGCTCTATGTTTGTTGTTCCTTATCAGAGAAAGTGAACAGAGTGAAAATATTAGAGAAAATAACAATTGACAGTGAGGAACACATCACCATTAACACAATTCAGGATCCCATGAATCAGCAGCTTGTATTTGATGTTCAAACCAGTTACAATTAGCAAGCCCGGTGGGTCTTTACAACTTCAAACTTCTCATGTCAGCTTATGTATCTTCAAATTGCACACAGGACATCAGTAACTTCAGAGAAATATTACATACAGTCAGATGTCCAGAGACCAACATTGGCTCATCTTCTACAGAAGTATTTATAGAAGAATGAGGGGGTGGGAGGATTTCCCAGGGGTCAAGTATCATTAATTATGTAACCAGTGCAATTCCTGGCCTTTGGGAACCAGGCAAGGCATAATGCAGGAATGTAATCATTTCTAATTCTCCTTCATGACTCTATTTCTGCCTTTCGACGCCTAATGATCGAAAAAGATCTGCTTCTGGGCTGTTCTTAATCTTTTAAAATAGTTTTGCCGATAATTAGAGATAAGATCTTTGATTTGCATTAATTGTTCAACTGTCTTTAGGCAAACACCTCTTGTTCTGGTAGTGACTAAAACTTCTTTGATTCCTGTGAGGCTGCAGGTGTCTTTAGGAGTTGGAGAGGGTTCAATTGGCCTCTGCTTATGGCGGTGGAGGCTTTCTCGGCTCGACATATGTCTTTGTCTTTCCCTAAAACACCTTTAATTTACTTGAGATCTGTGTTTTAGGTCTTCAATCTCCTGTTTCTGGTGTGTTATGTCTTCAACACTAATACTCTTTGATTGGTGCTTGATTTATTGTGTTTTGTTAGTATGCAGGGCTGCGCTGGGGTGATATGGCATCAATGCTTTATGAAATACCGATGAAACTTGAATTTTAAACCCTGTGAATGATTTTCTTTGGTGAATCGAGGCGGGAGGATCGTCACCCTCTGCCTTTGAATTTTCTTCAGATATAGCGGAAAAAACCTTTAAACCCTGCAAAATACGAAAAACATTTATAAAATCCTGCATGTATAGGTTTACTACTTCAGAAGGCACGTGGAGTGAGCGTGGCCGTTGGATGGCCTCATCCAACGGTCGAGATTTATTGGAAGGGGTCAAAGGGAAACAAAGGAGGAATTAAATCGGAACCTTCGATTGCGCAGAGATCAACGGTCGGGAGTGGAGGCGAAAAGTCAAAGCGGATAAGTCTTTTTTGGAAAAATGGAGAAAATGGATTAAAAAACCTTTGTTTCGGCGAAAATGGTTAAAAACGGTGTGTGGGTTTCGGGATGATCATGGGCCGTCGGATGAGACCGGCTCACAAGATCAACGACGAAGATCATATGTCAAAAACCTTATAAAACATGCCCAAACTTCAAACCTTTTAAATAAAACCATGCTGAATAATTTTCCCGGGTCTGCATTTGCTAACTGTGCGAGGAACCAATAGAAACTCGTTCCAATCCGATGATGTCGTGTGGATGCTGATGTGGCGCTGGAGACCGGGGCGATGGAGTATGGGCCGTCGGTCTGTGGATCAAATTGACGGTGGAGATTCTTTTATGACTGCACTGTACCTGTGGTTAACTGTCGGGCTTCTTCCAAGCGCGATCACCGTCCTATGAGCGGCCTCAGATCGGACGGCGCACATCAATATCGCGCCAGGTCCACAGTCAAACTTTAACGTGCGATGAGCGGCAGTTTTCCAATAGTGCTCGAGGCCACATGTCGGTCACTGAATGGAATCGCTGCCAAACGAAAAAAAATTGCCGCCTTCGCAAAAGCGGTGCGATGAATCCTGCCTGGTTTTTCTTTTTTAATAACAACAAAACACCTTAAAAACTCGAAAAATCATTTATAACAAAGGTTTAAACTTTGGGGTGGAAAAATATTTGCAATACGGTTCGGCGCCCGTCTGCGGGGCCGTGGGTTTATGGAAAATAATATGGCCAGGGGCTTATGCACAGGGCTAATCAACGTCGAGCAATGCGATAAGTGCTTGGTTCTAGCACCAAGGCGTATGTAGTGGAAATGGTTAAGGACCTAGCCCAAGGGGGCTTGAATCCATAACATAAAAAATGTGATTTTTATGAAGTTTTCAATGCTTTTCAAGGGTTTTGAGAGTTTCGATATAGTTTAAAAAAGGAGTTTTAAACTATGCAAAGTGGTTTTTTATGAAGGAGGAAATGAAACAAAGGAAAGATAGAGGAATTTTATGAAGAAAGAGGAAGTAAAATGAAGGCTAGTTCTGAGATGGAGGGAAAAGGAAAATGAATTTTTTGCAGCAGTCTTTCTCTTTGAAATCAACATAATTTATGAGCTTTGAAATGGGAACAGTAATGAACAACTTGAAACAGAGGAGATGATGTCTTCAAGAGGTTTCAAGAGATAACATTGTGCATAAAAAATGTTTCTTGAAGGCTTCGGCAATGTTTTGGCCACCTTTTGATAGAACAAATTTTATAGGTGGCCAACACTTGGGATCTTGACCTTGGGCCATCCCAACACACAACACATCAATCAAACCCTAGGTCTTGCGTTATCTCAATTTGGCCTATACTTGGAAAACGAATTTCCCCTTCTTCATAGTTGGAGCTTTGTACCTAAATTGTGCCTTTCCCTTAGAAGCTTCCTAGTCACCTTATACCTTGAAACCTAGAATAGCCATAGTAGGCGACCTTATACTGGGACTCCTCCCATTGGTGAAAGTCCATAAAGTGTAGGGGGTAGTAACTGTAGTGATAGTAGGTTACTACATCATTGCTGTCACTAGATCTAGTGATAGCCTTGTAGGGTATCCCTCTACAAGGCTTGCTAGATTTTGTGGCAATAATTACATTTAATTATGAGGAATTATTCCTATGCTTTTATTTTTGGGTCTCCTGATTAACAATTAAGGAAGGGGGGCATACCCCCTTTTCCCCTACCACCAAAGTTCACCTTGATTTAGCCTTGACCTCAAATTAACCATGAGATCAACCTTGGAGTTGTTTGATCTTAGAACATGGAGATATTTCTTCTTGGGGATAAACTGATACAACTAATAAATCTGATTGAAAATATGACTTAACTTTGTATACGAGGGGAGAGATCCCAAATATAATGGTGAATTATATTCAAGGAATCACAAAAAACAATCACCTCCTAAATTCCCAGATTCACAATTTACCTCAAACCCTGATATAACACATAGGTTTCAACAACGTTGTTGGAAGTGTGACCTAAAACCCAAACATACTTATATGTTTCTTGATTCTCAAGGCCAAAAATTACACACCATCCGTGAAGTTTATTCACTATTTTTTTTTTTTCACGGTGGGAAAACCTATCATAACTCAGTTGTCAAACTAGCAGTGAGGACAACTATCTCTGGCTGCTATCCGCGAATGCAGGTTGACTCATCACCGTTATTTAAGGAAAACCACGCCACCTGGAATAACCCACTGGTAGTCCATAAGGAGGCAGGGTTTCACTCCCGCGAGATATAAATACATAAACAATTTAAATGCATGAACTATTAACATATTTCCATACATATATAATTCAAAACAATTAATATTGACATATATATCTCAAAGCAATTAACATTTAACCTAATTTAAAAATAATTTCTAAACCAATGCCACAAAAATTAATAATAATCTTCATTAAAATAATATATAAACTATTTAATATCCATTTCTTAACGCATATATATATATATATTCGCAATTTCCCCTTTGTTTTTTCTTTTTTATAGTCAGTCCAAACGCATCCAACTCTAACCATAACTATGTTATCCATTTCTCAACACACTCATATATATATATATATTCGCACTTTCCACTTTTTTTCTTGTTCTTTTTTATAGTCAGTCAAAACGCATCCAACTCTAACCATAACTAAGTTGTCCCCAAAGGGGCCATGAAAGTTTAGTTCCATCCATCTTCTGCCAACTTCGAAAGCGAATTTCGACTTGGCTAATTTTATGATTTAACCACACGCTCAGCTGATCCTTTTTCAGTGTCGTGAGAAGTGCACAAGTAAAAATATAAATGTGAATAATAAAAGTACAGCTGATATAAGGCCGTGATCAAAGAAATTGTCACAGGTTCGGTTCAACATCAAATTTCCAACAACACCATTCCTCGTCCTCCTCGAGATGAACAGAGCATAATTAATGGAGGTCACTTCTGTTCCAAATATGGCACGGTGCCATTTGTGGCCCATTGCAAAGTCTCTATGCTAAAACTTCTTCAGGATGGAAGGAAATAATACGTGGGCTGAGATGCTGGGAAGTTTCAAGCCATTATTTAACAGGGCCAAAGCCATGCTTGAACCTTCCTCTCCTCATGGCCGCAATGCCGCACTGCTTCCTTTCCTCCTCCACATTCATTCTTCCGACTCAGGTCATCTCCACGTCCTGGCGTCGGATTTCCACTTCAACACCTGTCACACGCTCTTCAACTGCGATCAACTCAATCAACTGGTAAGTCCATCATTTTTCCCCTTTTCCTTTTCCACGTGGATCGCCAATTTCACTAAATATCGCATTTTCAGTAGGAAACACATTATCACATGCTAACATTTTAAATCTGCATGTACTCTCATTTTTTAGGGTACTGCAGCTCCAGTACGGGACTGTACAAATTTGAACTTGCAAGTTATATTCCTTAATTTGCATCAATGAAGATGCTCATAGAAGTAATCATCTTAGCACATCTTTAACCGTAACCACAAGTATTAATAGAGTTATTAGATTTTTGAGTTCGAGCTGGCAAAGCCCAGAGTTCAAATGTCTCCATGGTCATTGGGCACCCATATTCTCATTGTTTCTTGAGATGTCCGCACTGCCCACTTATGTATTTTCTTATTACCATGGTCTACTTGCTGACGATTATGGTCTTAGTGGTTTTGTTGACCTGGGGTACCCTCCAAATTTCTCTCCGCAAAAGGATCCAACAAAGTGAAAACCCAGTGGCTTGCGTCGACAAGCCGTGAAGTGAAGGCAGAACATGATCGACTGATTTACACCTTAAGATATAAGCCAAAAAGATCTAACAAAGCCACTCAGGTCCACATAGTATGAACGATGAAAACCCAGTAGTTTGCTTCTATGTGTTGTGAAGTGAAGGCATGCTATAATCAACTGATCTACACCTAAGGTATAGATCATATTACTAAACCCATTTATGAGACACAGATTGGAATTGCTACAGCCAGGGAATGCTATATGAGGGAACAACATCCCATTGCTGGCATTAGGAACCAACCATATGGCTTATGTGTTGAAATTTATGTGTTATGACTTTTGCAAATTCAGAAATTTCATTTTCACACTGGATGTTTCTTGGATTTAATCCCTCTGAACTTCAGCCTTAGGGCTGATATGAAATATTAAATTACAGCAGCAAGCAATGGACAATATTTTCTTTCTCTTTACTTCAACCGAAGACACTCGGCAACCAAAGAAAAAAGGTACCAAACATATCCCAACAAATTTCAGCCCTCAGGGCACACTTTTCCAAGAATATACCACATCTGAAATCACTTTGTTTACAGCAGATTTACAGCAGTGAATCTGCTCTCTTAACTTCAAGATATATGTTAAATGACTCAACAATTTTAGCCCTATGTTATATCAAATCATCACGAACAACAAGTGTTGGAAATGATCCAATCAAGAAGACAATGCAAGTCGAAAATAAAATCCCCAATATACACAACTTTGGACAGCTGGAAGTTTCCTCTCTCTCTCTCTCTCTCTATATATATATATATATATATGAGAGAGATGAAACTTCCAGCTGTCCAAAGTTGAGAGATGAAACTTCCAGCTGTCCAAAGTTGTGTATATTGTGATACGCTATATATATATATATATAGTATCACAAACTGGTATAATTTTCAAGTTCACTAAAGACCTAGTTAGGGAAAAAGTGAAAACCCTAGCGACCATCAAAGATCCACAATCAGCAAGCATCAACACTGGTAAGTCTCTCTTGACTCCAATATCAAGCTTGTATCACACAAGCTCTCCAAACTTTCATTGTTGTCTTCCTTAGAGTCTACAAACCCTAGCCATGTTGCATCACACAAGTACATGGCAAGATAATTGTAGCACTAGCCTCCAAATCTACATGTGCATCCTAGGGTTTAAATCCTCATACCCTAGCCCTTCAACTCCTGCATCATCACAAGCATGGAGACCTTCATGGCTCTTCAAGGATACAATAACTGAGCTTCTTCCAAGCAAGGCATCACATCAAGCTCAAGACTCATCAATCTCATCTCTCCTAGTGTTATCAGAACCGGGCCGTTTCGACTGTTTTTTGCCCCAAAATGGTTTGATCGGTGGGTTGGAATTGGAAATGGTCGGTTTGGTATTGAATCAACCATTTTCACCGACCTCACTGGCTCTGTACCCACCCTGTCGTTAAGACGCACTCGGACCCACAAAAAAATCATTTTTTATTAATATTTGTTTGTAAGGGATTACCCACTTCTAATGTAGCCCTAGCCCCCCCTAAATTTTATTTAAACACACACCCCCCTCTATTTCACTCACACTATTCATTTGAGCTTCTTGAGCTGAGTTTCTTGAGTGCATTTGGAGAGATATTGGCAAGGTTGTTTTAAGGGGGTTCTTGGGTAGATTTGGAGAGCAGGTTTGTTGAAAAGTGTAACTAGGATCGGTCTTCATATTGACTATGTAATTATGTATTTATGTAAAGAAGAAGACAACTATAATAAAATATATTTTTGTTGTACTTACTTCATGGGTTTCATGAGCAAGATTTTTATTATAGGCCAATAGACTTCTTCTTGATGAATATTAGGGTTGTCGTCTGGTTACAAGTATAATTAAGTGTCATGTATACGAAGAGTCTAGTCATCAATATATGCTCCAAGACCTTGTCATGAATCTTTGAAGGAATGGCTAAAGACAACCTTCATCCTCATCCTCACAAACAGTGACATAGGTCGGCTTATTAACTGGCAGGATCAACTGTATATACCCCTACATACGCTGCATAGAAGACAGAAAAATGCGGATTTCTCGGAAGTTTTACTTTGGTTAAATTTTGCGGATTCCTCTGAAATCTAAGTGCGGATCAACTAGAAGAGCGTACAGACAAGTCTGAGATGAACTCTATGAGATACACTTGCAATTGATGCGTATAAGGGACAGAGATATTGTTAAATTTAGATAACCATTGTGTGTTCTATGCTTAATGCAAATTTACTTCAATCTTTCTTAGGCTCGATTCAATTTAGCAATCACATAAACATGAAAGTAAAATGCTGATAGAACACAATAATAGATCAACATAAGACAAGCCAATAATATAGATCAGATTTACAATTCTTCTTGTCCAGCAAAGATATAGGATATTGTGCTTTACGACAATCAACAGGTTGCTTCAGCCAACAAAGTCTTTCTTAGATCAGCGAATTCTCCAAGTGTCACACCCACAACCCTCAAAGACAGCTCATCGCAAATCAACGCTGGTCAACCAAAAGTCAATGCAGAAAAGTCAACGCTGCAGATTAGGGCTAGCTGTACGACCTTCAAAAATCAGATTTTTAGCAAAGTTTGGAGGTCAAACAGACAAGGGTTGACCACGGTCAACGCTTCAACAAATTAGCCCTAAACAGATCCGCATAAAACAACAGCTCCAGCTCCGCACGTGTGAAGGGAAGAGGCCTCCAAAGGCTATCGAACCAATCAGATCACAATTAGAGATGTGTGATGAGTTGATGAGCGAATGACCTCCAAGTCTCTCCAATTTATATCCATCAGTGAGGGTGTGTGACACATCTATAAGGCTTGTGAGCCTACATTACAAATCTGGCCGACCTAGCACATGTGTGGAAAATAAAGTCAAAATATATGTTCTGCTCATCCAAACAAGATGATTTTTAGATCAATCTTACACCTCTTCGAAAGAGGAATCCAACAAAAATATAATCATCATCATATGAGCAGTGCAACCTGGAATTTGGACCTAGTTGCCCAAAATTAATACTCCCTCTCAACTAGGGAGAACTCCACCTGTCCACAAGTGCCATCCATCAGTACCATCGTGTACTTTCATCGAGCATCGTGCGTCATCTTGCCGTAACTTACTTTGCTGGCTCTCGTCGCAAATAGAACAAGGAGAGTGAGTCACAAAGACATCACGCTCTGCAGACTCGAAGTCAGCTTCGACTCAAAAGAGTCACATGCTAACCCAAAGTTAGTTTACTGACCCGAAGTCAGTTTAGAGGATAAAACCTCAATAGACTCAAAAAGAGTCACATACTAACCTGAAGTTAGTTTACTGACCTGAAGTTAGTTTAGAGGATAAAACCTCAATAGACTCAAAAAGAGTCACATACTAACCCGAAGTTAGTTTACTGACTGAAAGTCAGTTTAGACGTAAGAACCTCATCAGACTTGATCCCATATCAAGGTGTTGGACACGTGCCATCCTAGACATAGAGAGTACGACAATCTCTGATGCTTCCATCGGCCTTGCTATTGGTCTCTATCCACATTTCCCACCTCATTGGCCAAATGAGAGGTACTTCCCATGAGTCCGAAACTCCATGGGTAGGATGCGTGCGGGGCATAGATCAAAGAGAGGTGAACCAACTCAATATCATAACGGTGGGGTAGAAGCACAACAAGGTTCAGCAAGCCTAGCCTTGTGTGTGCTTATAGCTCCAAGAAGCTATCCCCAAGCCCCCTGGAGCTCCCAGAGCTCATAGTCCAACTCAAGCAGGACCCTCAGAATAGGGTCTTTCCATGATTCCAAGCTTCTCACGGAAGGTTAGGAACTTGACCTTCCCTAGGGGCTTCGTGAGAATATTCACGACCTGCTCATTAGTTCCTATATGATCGAGCCTTATGGCGCCTCGCTGTACCATATCTCGGATAAAGTGGTACCTGATATCAATATGCTTGGATCGATCGTGGAACACGGGATTCTCAGAAAGACGAATCCCACTCTAGTTATCACAAAGGATAATGGTGGTATCTAGCACATGCCCAAACAACTTACTGAAGAGCTTTCACAACCAAATAGCTTCACAACAGGCCATACTCACTGCAATGTATTCGCCCTTAGTGGTGCTCAAAGCCACCGACTTCTGCTTCCTGCTCATCCAAGATATCGAAGCAGAACCCAAGGTGAAGCAACATCCAGATCTGCTCTTGCGATCCACCACACTGCCAGCCCAATCGACATCAATATGTCCATGGAGTCTCAAAATCCCGGTAGTGTATCTCAGCCCATGGTTGATTGTGACCCGAAGATATCTCAATAGTTTCTTGGCACCAATCCAGTGAATGTGATGAGGATCAACCATATGTTGACTCAAAGTGTTCCCGACAAAACATACGTCCAGATAGGAGTTCACTAGGAACATCAGGGCCCCCACGAGTTGTCGATACTCTATAGGATTTGCCAGCACGGGCCCAATAACGTTTCCACACAACTTCTTAAAGTTGAGTTCCATCGGTGTCGACACAGACTTATAGTCCCACATACCAAATCTCTCCCGCAGCTTCACGACATATTTTTCTTGAGAAAGGAAAATCTCGCCTAGCCTCTGCCAGACCTCCAAGCCTAGGAAGTAATGCTTCAGTCCTAGGTCTTTCATCTCAAACTCGGAAGCTAGCTCCCTCTTATACTAATGAATGAGAGGGTCAGCATTTGTCACAAAGAGATCGTCCACATAGAGAACCAAAATGAGAGGCCTTTCTCTATCAACCTTAAAGTAAAGGTTTGGATCAACATTACTTCGAGTGAAGCCCAAATTCATCAAGTAGCTATCTATCCTCTCATACCAAGCCCTGGGGGCTTACTTCAACCCATAGAGGGCTTTCTTCAACCTGCATACATAGGTGTCTCTATCTTGGACTTCGAACCCCAGAGGTTGCTCCACATACACCTCTTCTTTTATGGAGCCATGCAGAAAAGCGGTCTTCACATCCATCTGATGGAGACTCCATTCTTGCGTTGCAACAAGGGCAATGATAGATCGGATGGTGGTATAGTGGGCCATAGGTGCAAATATATCATCATAATCTATGCCTTCCTTTTGAGAGAAGCCTCGGGCAACAAATCTTGCCTTGTACTTTTCAGCACTTCCATCAGATCCATGCTTGATCTTATAGAACCATTTCGAGGTGACAACAGATTTGTCCTTCGATCTCAGGACCACTTCCCAGACATCATTTTTCATAATGGACTCATATTCTTCGTGCATAGCATCTTTCCAAACTTGATGCTTTACGGCTTCTTTAAATGATCCAGGCTCAGATTGTACAATTGTACTCATGGCTGCTAGATACCCTTGGTATCTATTCGACTTCTTGCTTTCACGGAATGTCCCCCTTGGGGCAATATGTCTCTCGGCATCTTCGAGAGTATCCCTGAGCCATGAGGGTCTTCTCTTATTTGAAGGAGGTGGATCAATAGGATCCATAGGTCTTTCAACATCGGGCATCGGTTCATTATTTGACTCTTCCTGCTTCCTTGCTTCTTCATCTTCTTTGTCTTCCTTGGATTTAGGAAGATTTCTCACTTTCTTGAGGGCAACATCTTCATCGAAGGTGACATTGTGGCATATCTCCACTTCTCTTTGACCAGGCACATAGATTCTAAATGCCTTTGAAGTTTCACTGTAGCCCACAAACATTCCTTTCTTTCCAGAAGCATCAAACTTGCTTCTTTTTCTTTTGGCACATGAAAGTAAACAAGACAACCAAAAACTCTAAAATGAGAAACATCATGTTTCTTACCAGAGAAGACTTCTTCGGGAGTTTTGGAGTCCAGAGCAAAATGTGGGCATCTATTTTGAACATACACAACAATGTTCGCAGCTTCTCCCCATAGAAACTTCGGAAGACCTTGGTCACATAGCATGGCGCGGGCAGCTTCCACAATGGTCCTGTTCTTTCTTTCAACAACACCATTTTGCTCAGGAGTATACACAGTTGTGGTCTCCCTCTTAATGCCAACTTCTCTGCAAAAGTCATTGAATTCATTTGACTCATACTCGGTCCCATTGTCGGTCCTCAAAACTTTGATTCTCTTCTCGGTTTGATTTTCCACTAAGGCCTTGAAGGTACGAAACCATTTGAATGCTTCATCCTTCTTCTTCAAGAAATATATCCAGGTCTTGCGGGAGAAGTCATCTGTAAAATTCAATTAATAGGAACATCCTCCCAAGGATGTCACGGGCAGCATACCAGATAAATCGAATGTATCAACTGCAAGATATCAGTTGTCTTTGTGACACTTGAGGGGAATGGTCCCCTTGTATGCTTCCCTTCGGCACAACCTTGATATATACCTTCATGATCATCTTTAAATTCGGGTATCCCTGTCACCACCTTCCTTGCTTCGGGAAGGGCTTTGTAATGAAGGTGTGCAAACCTCCGGTGCCATAACTCTGTTTGAAGAGTTGTATCACATGACATAGCCCCCAAAGGACTTCCTCCAACCTGATAGAGTGTATCAACTCTAAAACCAATAGTAAGAGCTTCCTTGAAGTTCTTCTTCCAGATACGTACCTTTCCATCAACGAATGCCACCTTGAACCCTTTGTCTTCCATTGCCGAAATAAACACAAGGTTCTTCTTCAAATTAGGTATGTACAATACATCTTGTAAATTGAGGACTTGACCTTGAGATAGATGAAGGGTCACAGTCCCTGTCTCTTTCACGGGATAGGTGGCATTATCTCCAAGGATAATTTCCAGATTAGTATCCTTCTCAATCAAATCACAGAGGGCTTCTTTATAACCAGTGAGGTGCCTTGAAGCACCACTATCAATCAGCCAGACATCCAGGGTGTCGGGAGGAGATGCAACAGAGAGGGTAGATACAAGAATAAATTCATTTCTCTTATTATTAACAATATTAGACTCATCGTACCTGGAATTTCTTGACCTCTTGAAAGGTTGCCCATTTCCACTACGATCAGAGGGAGCCTTCCTTTTTCCTTTGAACCTGTTGTTCCTTTGATAGCCATTCCCCCTGGAGTTGTTGTTGTCATCATCCCTGGGAGAGTCCCTTCTATTAAGGCACTCTCTTGCATAGTGACCAAACTTGTTACAGGTGTATCATCTTCGCTTCCTTCCTTTGGGCTCCGCTCTTCCATGGTTTTGATTTATTAGACATCCATTGTTCCTCTTCTTTGCATGAGCGGTGGAGGCAATAGAGTCACCTCCACTTCCATTAGAGGGATGATCTCTCTCTACCATTCTTGTCTCCTCTTGAGTGCATCTCGTCAATATTTCATCAAAATCTAGAATCACATTATTATTGAGAATAGTAGTATTGAATACATTCCAATTGCGGGGGAGACCTCCAAGTGCAATAAGAACAATCTCTCGATCAACTATTGCTTCCCCAATAGCTAGGAGGTTATTCCTGATTTCAGTGAGCCTCATAAAATAAGATTGAATGGATTCATCTTTGCCCTTCTTGATATTCTTCAATTGATTCTTGAAGTAAAGTATTTGATTAGCATTACTAGCCCTGAACAAGCTAACCAACTTATCATACATCTCTTTAGGTGTGCTCAATTCAGAAATGTAAGCAACCTAATGCTTATGAATATAATCCCGGATAATCGTCTTTGCTTTGATTTACCCTTTTCTATACTTCGTCTTTGTGGCTGCAACTGCATTTGATGGAGGCTCTTGAATCTTCCCTTGCACATAGTCCATGACATCTTGATCTTCTAATGCCAAATCCAAGGACATCTTCCATGCATCATAATCGGACTTATCAGTCAATTTATCATCAGCCTTGAAACCCTTATAGGTTGAGGAGGCCATTTGTCCTTGATAGGATTCCTTCTTCAGTGATTGCTTCTAACACTAGCTTGGGCTTTGTCTTCACCTCAGCTCTGATTCCATGTTAAATTTAGATAACCATGGTGTGTTCTATGCTTAATGCTAATTTACTTCAATTTTGTTAGGCTCGATTCAACTTAGCAATCACATAAACATGAAAGTAAAATGCTAATAGAACACAATAATAGATCAACAGAAGACAAGCCAATAATATAGATCAGATTTACAATTCTTCTTGTCCAACAAAGATATAGGATATTGTGCGTTACGACAGTCAACAGGATGCTTCAGCTAGCAAAGTCTTTCTTAGATCAGCGAATCCTCCAAGTGTCACACCCACAACCCTCAAAGACAGCTCATCGCAAGTCAACGCTGGTCAACCAAAAGTCAACGCTGCAGATTAGGGCTTTAGTCAAACAAATCCTTTTCCCTCGATTTTTGTGCCCAGCTGTATGGCCTTCAAAAATCGAATTTTCATCAAAGTTTGGAGGTCAAACAGACAAGGGTTGACCACGGTCAATGCTGGTCAACGCTTCAACAAATCAACCCTAAACAGATCCGCAGAAAAACAACAGCTCCAACTCCGCACGTGTGAAGGGAAGAGGCCTCCAAAGGCTATTGAACCAATCAGATCACAATGAGAGATGTGTGATGAGTTGATGAGCGAATGACCTCCAAGTCTCTCCAATTTATATCCATCAGTGAGGGTGTGTGAAACATTTGTTAGGCTTGTGAGCCTACATTACAAATCTGGCCGACCTAGCACATGTGTGGAAAATGAAATCAAAATATATGTTCTGCTCATCCAAACAAGATGATCTTTAGATCAAACTTGCACCTCTCCGAATGAGGAATCCAACAAAAATATAATCATCATCATATCAGCAGTGCAACCTGGAGTTTGGACCTAGTTGCCCAAAATTAACAGATCTATCACCTGAAGATTGCGGACAAGTCTGGGATCAGATCGAAGAAATACACTTGCAATTAGTGCGAGATCAAGTATATGATGGATACGTGGAAGGGACTGTGGTAAGTCCGAAGATAGTAACAGCATTTAGTGCGAAGTCTGGTCTGTGGTTAAAGCGAGCTTCAGGATTGAAGAGCGTAGCAAGAAAAGAAGGATACATCTGCGGATTGAAGACAAATCAACAGATTCGGATCAAGGACTATTATCTAAGGTATGAAATAAATGTAAAGATTAGGGCTACTAGTAATTCGAAGGAAGGATATAAGGTGCAAAATCTTGAAACTCTATTTTGGTCATAAAGATAGACAAGAAGAAGTCAAGAAGGATTCAACGTAAAGGATAAATCAAGGGTTAGAGACCAGGCTCTTTAAGGCTGGTGCTGAACGGTGTAGATTGGTGCAGAAAGGTGCAAGAAAGAAGGACAAGCTCAAGGAGTCATTGGAGAAGTAGTGACAAGGTCTTGGAAGCATTCCTAGGTCAAGGGTCCGAGTCTTGGTCATGGTACTTGTCATTTGAAGATCTATAAGAAGAATTCCTTATGGGTTTTCCTCTCCAAGAGGGAGAGGTTTTGCCCTAGCTCTAGGAGCCTAATTTTTGTGTCTCGTGTATTTTGATAATTGACTTGATGAAAGACTAAATAAGCTAAAGAAGAGAAGACATAAGTAATTCACGTAAGCTCACAAGTAATTATCAAGAAGAGAATTTGAATTAATCACCAGCCCTCCAAATTCTCAACATGGAATCAGAGCTAAGGTGCTGAACACAAGGGCTACTTGACAAAGAAGACACTCCAGGAAGCGAAGATCAAAGTTTGGGTTGAAAAGTCAAATCAGTTGGCAAGGAAGACTTTTAAGCTATTTCAAGAAAGATCTTCTATCTCATTCAAAGGATCAACTCATTCAAGAAAATTATCTTTGGCATCAAAGATTTACATTCAAGACATTGTTAGAAGAGGACATCATCTTTTGAAGATATCTTTTATCATCAAGGATAGAAGAACACCTACATTGAAGTTTTCAATCTTAGAAGAAGTCCTTGACTTCATCTTCACCATCATCAAGGAAGCTACAAGCACTCTACTCAAGCAAGTATCTATGACCCTACTTAAATCTGTCAAGATGACTTATTGTAAAGAGAGCAAGAAATTGGTTGGGTCATCAAACTTTAGTGCTTGGAAGAAGAGGATAGATTTGAATCTAAGTTATGGACTACATCAAATGATCTACAATTCAACCCTCAAAAGAAGATGCTCCAACTCATGCCAACTACATGAAGGGAGAAATCAGAGCCCAAAGGATTCTCATAGAATCCATTAAGGACTCACTCATTCCCTATGTATCAAAGCTAAAGTCTGCAAAAGAAATATATGAGAAATTGGTAGAGATATTCTCTATGAGTACTGCAAGAGAAGCAATCTCTCTGAGACAAGAACTATACAAAATGAAATTGTCAAGAGAAGAAGGAATCACTTCATACTTTATGAGGATTTCTGAAATAAGAGATCAACTGCAGGAACTGGGAGAAGTAGTGTCTGACACTGAGATGACTACAGTGGTGCTGAATGCTCTATCGGAAGAATGGGGAAACTTCACTTCAAGTTTATACGGGAAGAAAGAAGCAACACCATTCCAGGATTTATGGTCTCTATGTAAAATAGAGGAAACAAGATTGAAAGCCAAAGCTGATACAGGATCAAGTGAAGGGAATCAAGCCTTTACAGCCATATCCAAGAAGAAAGGAAGATTCGGAAAATTTGGTCTTCAGAATAAAAGAAGAAATATGGACAAAGTACGATGCTTTGGATGTAATGAACTTGGGCATTATAAAAGAGATTGTCCTAAATCTGGAAAGGACAAGAGGAAAAAGGAAGAAGCCCATGTTACAGATGAAAGGGAAGAACCTGATGTTAAGAAATCTAAGAAAGAGGAAGCAAGAGATCTCTATTATGATTGAGATTATCTTCCTCTTTAAGTGGTTTCTGTTGGTTGTAAAATAGTATGATAGAAAGCTATGTATATTGATAACATCATGATAGAAGCATGGTAGAAGCTCTTGGTGAAAAAACTCCTGGAAAACCTCACTGATAACAATGATGGAAGATAGTCATCAAGATCAAGGGTCATCATGGAAACATGTGCTCACACTCTCTAATAGAATTCTTTATGGATTCACTGATTAGAAAGAAAGCATAAAGGTTTCATCAAGAATTATATGCTACAGAATTCTGGGATTAGGATGTGATGACATATTGATAAAGCAGGTCAATGGAATGAGGTTCTTCATTCAAGTGAAATTGCTACAGGATGACTCAATGGAAAAAGGTACGAGGTATATATATACTTATATGCTGACTTTGGATGCTGTGAAGTCATGTCATATGGTTGCAGGTAATGGACTTCTATATTTAAAAGTATGATCTATGGAGAAGGATCTCTCATGGTGCACTGACAAATGAAATCAACATAATATATCCTCATATGGAATATGAGGTGGTTGTATATGAACAAGGAACTGGAAATTGGAAGTTCCTGGGAATGAAGATGTGCAGAAGGGAAGAGATCATGAAGTGCAACCCTGTCAAGAGGCAGTGATCATTCGGAAGCCAAGAAGATGTGACTGGAATATCTCCTGGAGGATGTGTAGACTCTGATAGAAGTCTGGTAAAGAAGAAGACCCTTGACAAGACATATCATGAGGAGATGTGTCAATCTGAATAAAGGATGTCGATGCCTACAGGAAGATGTCATGGTGAAAGATCATCACTGAGGTAACTTTTGATTTAAAAGTTCATATGTATATGTTTATCTGGATGAATTTATGCAGGGCTGCCAATCATGTGAAAGGATGTAAGATCCTTGGAGATTGTTCGAAAGAAATCAGTATGGCATAAAAGGTGGACCAGATAATAAGGACAGATAAATCACTTTCTGATGGCTGACATGACTCATGGATGAAAGTGATGGATGATCTGTGCCCTATGTAGCCAAATGTTGAAGATTCCTTAATATCGAAATCCATGACATCGAGGGGAGGAGTTCTTCATGACCAGCTGGGTGTCTCACCATTGCTGCTGTAGGTCCCTAATTAAGAGGGAGCCTAGTGATAAGTTTCTTACTTGGAAGAAACTGGGTAATTCATAAGAATGAGCTTAGGTACATTCCTTATACAGGAATGAGTACATTCCCTTGTGGAATAGATCCTCCCTAGCTGAGAGGGAGAGATAGACACATCATTCTGGTCTTCACTTGGGAAGACAGAATGGAGGATTGGGTAATCATCTAGCATTCGATACTCTTTGAGAATGTGATAGGGCATTCAAGATAAGAGTAGTCGGGAACCAATATTCTTTGAGGGCTAGCTACCCAAGAGAAGAATAGTCCAAGAAGGTCTACTTTGGGAACACCTGGGTCGAGTATGTACATTGGAGAGACAATGACTATGGTGTCTATAAGTCACATGTCTTGCCAGCATTGTAGCCCATTGCCTCGTTGAGAGATGGGGCTGTTAGTCAAGGCCTTGCACTGGGACAATGCTGGTTGATATGATGCTATACAAATGCGATTACCAATCCGATTCTTCTTATGAGATTCTTCAATTTGAAAGTGACCATGTACCTATATGAATACCTCCTTGAGGGAGTGTTGAAAAGTGTAACTAGGATCGGTCTTCATATTGACTATGTAATTATGTATTTATGTAAAGAAGAAGACAAAGATAATAAAATATATTCTTGTTGTACTTGCTTCACGGGTTTCATGAGCAAGATTTTTATTATAGGTCAATAGACTTCTTCTTGATGTCTATTAGGGTTGTCTTTTGGTTACAAGTATAATTAAGTGTCATGTATACGAAGAGTCTAGTCATCAATATATGCTCCAAGACCTTGTCATGAATCCTTGAAGGAATGGCTAAAGACAACCTTCATCCTCACCTCATTAACGCTGGAAATTATGCTCTCCAAGTCGGCCGTCAAACAGCAAGTAAATTCGGCCTACAAACAGTGACATAGGTCGGCGTATTAACTGGCAGGAACAACTGTATATACGCCTACATATGCTACGCAGAAGACACAAAAAAATGCGGATTTCTTTGAAGTTTTATTGTGGTTAAAGTTTGCGGATTCCTCTGAAATCTAAGTGCGGATCAGCTAGAAGAGCATACGGACATGTCTTAGATGAACTCTGTGAGATACACCTGCAATTGATGCGTATAAGGGACAAAGATATATCACCTGAAGATTGCGGACAAGTCTGGGAAAAGATTGAAGAAATACACCTGCAATTAGTGCGAGATCAAGTATATGATGGATGTGTAGAAGGGACTGTGGTAAGTTCGAAGATAGTAATCGTATTTAGTGCGAAGTCTAGTCTGTGGTTAACGTGAGCTTCAGGACTGAAGAGCGTAGCAAGAAAAGAAGGATAGATCTGCGGATTGAAGTCAAATCAACAGATTCAGATCAAGGACTATTTTCTATGGTATAAAATAAATTTAAAGATCAGGGCTGCTAGTAAGTCGAAGGAAGGATCGAAGGAAGGATATAAGGTGTAGAATCTTGAAGCTCTGTTTTGGTCATAAATACAGACAAGAAGAAGTCTAGAAGGATTCAACGTAAAGGAGAAATCAAGGGTTAGAAACCAAGCTCTCTAAGACTGGTGTTGAATGGTGCAGAAAGGTGCAAGAAAGAAGGACAAGCTCAAGGAGTCATTGGAGAAGTAGTGACAAGGTCTTGGAAGCATTCCTAGGTCAAGGGTCCGAGTCTTGGTCATGGTACTTGTCATTTGAAGATCTATAAGAAGAATTCCTTACGGGTTTTCCTCTCCAAGAGGGAGAGGTTTTGCCTTGGCTCTAGGAGCCTAATTTTTGTGTCTTGTGTATTTTGATAATTGACTTGATGAAAGATTAAATAAGCTAAAGAAGAGAAGACATAAGTAATTCAAGTAAGCTCACAAGTAATTATCAAGAAGAGAATTTGAATTAATCACCAACCCTCTAAATTCTCAACAAGGTTGAGGGGCTGAGTTGGAGTGCTTTGGGGCTGAATTTGTTAAGGAAATTTGGAGGTGATTCAAGAGTCTTTTTTGGCAAAGATATTGGACTGTTTTCAGATGTTTTTGGAGGTGATTGAAGGGGCAATTTTCAGATTTTGAAGGGTTGTTAGAGAGTTGTTTTTCTCTGCTGTTTAGAGCTGCTCTTCTTCTCATTTTTCGAAAGGCTTTCAAAGTTTTCAAATTATATTACTCATTACAAAAGTCGAGTCCAAGTTTCAAAATCATTTTCTAATACTTCTTTGCCCTTAACTCTTATTGCAGCATATTGGTGGCAACAGTTTGGTAGCCAGTGCCCTGATTTGCAAAAAATTGTAGTTCAGATATTGAGCTAGACATGTAGTGCTTCAGGGTGTGAAAAGAATTGGAGCGTTTTTGAGTGGATACATACCAAGAAGAGGAACCATTTGGACCAAAAATGGTTGAATGACATGGTTTATGTGCAATGCAACCTTATATTGAGGCATAACCAGTTGTTGAACAAGACCCCAAAGTTAAGCAACATAGGTTTGGGTGACTTTAATCTATCATCATAATGGGTTGTGGAGAGTCAGGCACCAACATTTGACAATGAAGACCTTTCTTGGATGGACTTGGACCCACCTCCACAGGGAGAGATATCACAAGCTTCAAGGCTAGGGCAATCAAGCTTGAATTCTACTTTAGAGGATGAGGATGAAGAGGATGATGATTTTAATGATTCTGATGATAGCCAGTAGTACTAGTAGCTGTAATATTGTAATTGTATGCTTATTTTTGGATGCTAGAGGCTATTTTTGTAGTATTGTAGTGCAAGCTTATTTTTGGACTCTAGAGGCCATTTAGGGTTTGTTTCTTGATGTATTTTAATTCAGAATCCAAAGATGTATTATTACTAAGTGCAATTTTGGTTATATGCACTCTTGTTGAGCTGAGAGGCTCATTCTACAACCTAGTATGAGGGGATGTGTAAGTTTGCCCATCCGTCTGTTCCCCTTTAAAATAAAATAAAAAATAGAAAACTATGTTCTAAATAGAAAAATAAAAAATGAATAGAAGTAGAAATGTATAAGTAAGATATTTAAATCTTATACTTTTCAAAAATATTTCAAAAGAGATTAAAATAAACTATTTGAAGATCTATGTTAACTAATTTATGTTGATATCAACTTCATATATATCTATATATAGAAAAAAATTGTTAAAATAAAACATTTTAATTTTGTATATAAAAAAATATTCAATGTACATTATCAATAAAATATTTTAATAAGAATTAATATTGACATATACTTAAAAATATATTAATAATAAAAAATCCTTTTAATTTGCGTGATAAAATGTCTCGATATATATGTGATGTAAAATATCATTTAAAAAAAATTATGTATATATCATGAAAAAATAAAGTTTTGTGGTCAAAAAGTTTATTTGGTCTTATATATACACTATTTAGCATTCAAAAATACAATTTAAACAACCCAAAAATAACACATTATACTATCCACTCTAAAGAAGTTTGCACGTGAAGAAATTTGATCTTTCTCGGCTCATGTTAGATCCGTACTTAAGATGGATCTATGCTGGTTATATAAATGAGAACTTTGGCATATTTGTGTATAAATGGTTTGGATTCATATGGATGCAAATGAATATATACATTTTTCTTTAAAATTTGAATCTTTTATGTATTTCTTGGTTCACTGGTTTTTTGGTCTGATTTTTTTTGGTTCTGGTCCTATCTCGGTTTTAGGGTCAACTGATTCAATGACCAGTTTTGTTTTGATAACACATATCTTTCCACGATCTTTCCCTAGTCTCACTTCCATGAGAACAAGGCTCTAGAATCATGTAAGGTTTTAGCTCCATTGTCCATGTTTTTTACTGGGTATAAATCATAGTGCTAGTCATAATAATCGCCATCATCATCATGATTGCATTCCTCTCTGGGGTTTATGTCCATAGCACAAACCTTAGCATCACATAAGAGCAATCTCTCCATGAACGTCCAAGTTGTCTCTCTTTCCCCTTTTCTTTTCATAATGTTTCCTCATGTACCCTAACATTGTGCTCCTAGGTTTTCGTCTTGAACCCTAACATCTTACTCCTCACAAGATTTCTCCAAGACAATACAAAGAAAAGAGTAAAATAATGATACTGTAGACAAGAGCTCTATCCTCCTTTATATATACAAGTAGGTGAATGAGGATAATATAAAATAAAGACGTGTTCACACAAGTAACCAACAAGGAAACCCCACATGGAGTGCTCTATAGTACGAGGATGTACATGTGTGAAACTAGGGTTTACTCAACCCTTGAAGTGAAATGCTTTCCAAGAATGATCTTCCTTAGGCTTAACACCCCTCCTCCAAGAAGGTGTGCTCTCCAACAAGTTGTTTGTTCATTGTTCCTTTTTACACGATGGTCTACTATCGAAGTGTTCTCATGCAAGGTGCTCCTCTAATTATGTGCCACATGTCCTCTTATGTGCCCAATGCTACTCTCATGTACGCTAATGTGGTCACAAGGCTCCAATGCTCCTCCCCAACATATGTGTTCAGGTTTATCATCAACCTCCACTGCATATTGATCCAGATTGGATTAGTATATTATTTATCATCCATCTTGATGCTTTTAGAGTGGAAAATTTGCAGAAATCATATTGCATGGTCATTTTTACCAGCGGTCCTAGTTTGAGAAATTTGGGTGACAAACTTTGGGAACCATTTTGAGGCCTCAAATGAGCACTTTTTGTGGTTCTAACCTTACGTGGACCTAGATTTCAACATTTACACACTGATACCTTTCCAATGACGCAAGAATCACCTCAATTGGAGCTTGTATGAGAAAGTCATGCCTCTCAAAAATTGACCTATCAAAATTGAGCACCATAATATGAGAGGATACCATTTCATCCCCCATTACTCATGGAAAAGGGGCTAGCCACATGGGAATTATGAAGAAGACTCTAGAAGAGTTAATTTGTAACTCATATTGAGGGTTGAATAGGTCAAATTTAATACCTAATTGGCTATCAGGCTGTGTTATAATCGAGCCACTAGGAGGAAAAGGGGTTCCATTTTATTTGAGTGCATTTTGTTCCATAGATGAGCATAGTAGTTGAGAGTGGATAGAGAGAGAGAGAGAGCAAACACATAGGGTTTATGTTTTGTAGTAGTTTGCGGCTCATGGGTCTCACTCCTTTGTACTTGTATCCATTTCTGAACAACCTCACCTTCCAGCTGGGTTTCTGCCCAAAAGGGTTTCCCAATGTGTTATTGTGGTTTTGTGAGTGATTATTTTATTTGTTCTCTATTTCCTGCATATATATATATATATATATATATATATATATTGCATGCATATGCAGTAAACAATAGCTTATTAATTCCAAAAATCTAAGGAAAAATTAACTTTCATAGTATAGATGTCTGAGTTCAATAAATTTTCTTTATCAGATTTGTTGTGACAAATTGATTAGTGGAATATCCACAATAGTTTACAAATCATGTATGCTCGTCAACCCAGGTGTCCTCAAGTAAAGTGTACATCTTCTAAGGTATATATCACATGCTTCAAACTTCAATTGCTAAGTGCTCATCACTCCTCCTAGGTAAGTACTTTCCCTAATCGAGCATTTGACTCCCTCATTGTGTGCACGAAATGGGTTAGTCATCATGCCAATTAAAGTAACAACCTCTTAGGAAAGGGCACCATGCGAACAATTTAACCAAGGTCAAGCATCCACGAAAATTGAGCCATCTTTATGTCCTTGACCAAGGGGTTAGGAGGCATATCGCTCTCCTAGAAAGGTGAAAACATTTTTGTAGTAATCTCAAAATCTAACATGATGTAGGTTAGGAACCAAGCTTTTGCGTGCAACACAAGTACTAGTGTCGATGCTTAGTAGCAATTATCACTTTGTTGGTCTTCACTCCTGAAAACAAGGGTACTAGTGTCAATGCTTTGTAGCGATTATCACTTTGTTAGTCTTCGCTTCTAACTTCACCATTATTTCTTAGTACTCCTACTTTGTATTGACATTGTTGACCACTTCGTGTCAACGACCCCATAGCAGTACACCCTCATTTTTGCAAATGGGATTTATCATGTTCGAGGTGTTCATGCCATTCAAATTTCATCATCAGTCGACAATTTTGTAAAAGATGTAAACCCATTTTGCATTTTTATAATGTAAATGATCTTAGTAGGACCATCGTGTATGTAACAACCTAGGTAAGCTTAGTATTTTGGTGACGATTTCTTTCCTAGGAGGTTTTTCATCTCACTGATTCATTTGTGTTTCTCGACACAAATGATCAGCAAAGTTTTTCCCCTCCAACCTCACCCCAAAGCTAGGGTGGATTTTGTCGTCAAGATAGTAAGTAAGTTCTAGTGTTTTTTATCGAGTCTTTGTAAAAGTAATTTGGGAATAATCCTAACTATTTGGCTAGATTATTTTACTACAAATTACTTGGTCTGCTGGATCATGTTTTGAGTTGCAAAATTGGGAAGCTATTTGAGTGTCTATTACGAATGGGTTTTCTCCCCTTCATGTGTTAAATTGTAATATCTTGATGTAAAATATTTTAGTGCATGGCCCCTCATAGTTAAACACCATGGCTAAAGTATTAGAGGGTTGGAAAAATAGTTTATCCCCTCATGAGTCAATTAATTAAATTTTTTGGCTAAATTAAATTAAAAATCCTAAGCCAGAAATTTAATTAGTTTTATGTCCTAGGTCGAGTTAAATTATTCAAAGGCTAAATTCGTGGGTCTATAAAAAATAATTTTTTAAAGGTCCCAGGTTAAGGGAATATTGAAAATTTTGAGAAATTTTGGACCCTTGGGCTTTGATAGTTAAGTCAAAGTCAATTTTTTGAGATAATTAACTCAAAAATATTATTTTTGAGTTAATTAAGAAGGAATTAACTCAAAAATATTATTTTTGAGTTAATTAAGAAGGAATTAACTGAAAAATTCGAAATTCCTCAAAAAACAATAATTTCGATGGATGAGATTAAAAGATAATCAAATCCTTTTCGATGGTCGAGATTACTTTGATGGGGATCAAACGAACTAGTAGTTGGAAATTTTACCTATAAATTAGAGGTCAGTGTCAGTCTAATTTTTTCATCCGATCTCTTGATCGTGTACTTGCTCTTGAAGCTCTCATGTACTACTTTTCTGGAATAATACAAACGAAGTCTTTGGGGTTTTATTTGATGGTCGTGTTCCTCTTCAACATTTTATGGTAAACTTGTTCTTTATATTCTGCTGGTGATTATTTCAATGAATTGTTGATTAATGGCTCTTGTAGAGTAATCTATTGCACATGTATCTTGCTTAGGTTATTGGATTTAGGGTAAGAATTTTAATTGGATTGAGTTAGCAGGTATCTCTAACTTTTGAAAATTTCATTTTTATCTTATTTCTCTATTTAACAGTTTAACTTTAAGTGTGCAGAAATCTCTCGGATTTGGAATTGGGCGTTTGGGGAAGTCCTCAGCTGGACCAACGAACTCCCAAGGAAATAAGATCTGAAGAGCCCTCCAGATCTAATTCCCCAGGCTTATCTTAAGTTCTCTTTTTGTAGGGTTTTTCTAGGGTTTGTGCCTAAATAAAAAAAAAAAAAATTATCTTAAATTTTATTGAATGTAACGTTAAATTTGACTAGTAAGAGCCTTAGATCTTCAGATCTGGTAGCGAAGTCGGACTTACACTCCTCAGATCTGAAAGATCTGCATATCCTGTGCATAGATCTGTATTTTTAATTTGTGAACATTTAGATTTTTTTTTTAGTTTTCTGACTTCTATATGGGAATCGGGGTTTCATTTTCGATTTTTTGCATATGTTGGGTTTTTTGGGTCTCTGGTTTCTGATTTTGTGCAGGCAATATTGGGAAATTTTTCAGAGAATTTTTTATAGATCTGAGCCAGATCTAGGCCCTGGAGGGTAAGATCTGATCTCAGGATCAAATTGCTTGCACATCCAGGCGGGATCTTGCCTCAAAGTATAAATTGCAGGTGCATTCATTTAAGTCAAAATTTTATCTCTGATTCAGCTGGTTAAAATTCTGGGAAAAATTGAAATTTGTGTGCACCAGTGTGCTTGCGTGTTCTACTTGTACCTGTTCCATTAACCTGCGTTTTTCTTGCTGCATTTCCCTTACCCGTTGGATCTTCCCTCTAGTGTTTTTTGCCTCCATCTTTGCGTTTACCCTTCTCCATTTTCCTCCATCATTAATCCCTTTCTCCTGCATGCTACCTCAATTCGCTGCCTGTCCGACCGCGTCCATCTCCCTTGCCTGCGTGAACTCTTTTCTTTCCCTTGCAGCTGCATTCTGTTCCTCCCTCGTGCACCGCTGCCGACAGCCTTCTTTTGCTGCGTCCTCCTTTCATTTCACTCACGCACTACCTTTTCCTCTCCATTCCGGCTCCTTAATCCGCATCCTGTCCATTTCTCACGCTGACGGCTGCCTTGCTCTTTCCCTCTGGCTGACAGCTCCTAGTGGAAAGCCTTCATTGCTCCCTGCCCCATTTATGTTCCTTTTCCCTGCGCGTAGCCTTTCTGTCACGCTGCCCTCATAGCTCCTCCCTCACGCTATTTCTTTCTCCCTCTGCCCGCAGCTTCCGCATCCCTCCCTTTCATCCTAGTCGCTCCTTCCTCCAACTTTGCGTGCCCTTGCGTTTTCCCTTGCCGGGTGCTTCCTACCGTCCGCTACCTTTGACCTGCGTCCAAAAGAAATACCTATGGACAACACAATACAAATAAGAAATAACACATTTCTTTTCCATTTTTTTTATTTTACAAGGTTCGATTTTCTTTTTCCTTTATTTTTTTATTTATTTGGCCTTTGGCCTAAGTTTACAAATTTTAAAAAATCTTATTAACTTATAAAAAGATTCAAAATCAAAAAATCAATTTTATTTTTTATTAACTTTTTACTTGTTGAAATTTGGTACCGGAGGACAGGTGGTTCCCTAAGGCTTTGATCTTTGGCCTAGGGAAAAGTGTACAAAAGAATTTAATTTTTCTCCTAAAGTGACTTTATAAAGTTCTAAAGTCAAATCTAATTTAAAAGTGACTTTAAGTGATAAAGTTACTAAAGTGACTTTATAAAGTTATAAAGTCAAATCTAATTTAAAAGTGACTTAAGTGATAAAGTTACTAAAGTCTAATTTTAAAGTGACTTTTAATAAAGTCAATGTAAAATTAGAAAGGAAAAAGCACTTTGGAAATAAATGACTACCCAAGTGGGTCTTGCCAAAGTGGGGTGAATTAAAATAGAAAGTGAGATTTAAATGAGCATTTAATCTCACTCTAGATCTAAATTTATCTCACCACTGGATTTAGGATTCCCAAAAGTCACTTAGGTTTAGGTTAAAGTGAGGAAAAGGAGGAAAAGGTCATTCATTCTTTCATGAGCAGATTGAGAGAGGAGGAGAGGGAGAGCTGAGACTTTTTCTACAATAGAGTTTGAGAGGTTGAAGGAGAAGAAAAACTGCGCAAGTCCGCACAAAGAAGGATGGTACCTGCTGCTGAAAGTAAGAGAGTGCACGGATACCGAGGCGTTACTTTGGTCAGACAAAGAAGACAAAAAGAATTGAAGACAAATGGTATTGAGGCACGGTTTTCAAGGAGAAAGGCAACACGTTTTTTGAGGAATAGTACAGCAGCAAGAGGGCTCAATTTTCTAGGTGGCTAGGCACATTTATCGAGGCAGCCAGCACTGTTTTCGAGAAAGACAGCTTGCTGGAAAATTCCGTACAGTCCGTACAGCTGTTTAGCTAAGTTATGGGCACAAATTTCTGAACTGTCATTTGCTGTAATAAATTTCTATTTTGAGTATTTTGCTGTTCTGGCACGTTTTCCAAGGCGGAGGCAAGCATGGAAAACCAGATAAGTCTGTTATTAATTTGCTGGAATTTTTTCTGTATATTTCACCCCTCTGTAAAAGCATTTTCCAGAAATAAGAAGGAGCTTTCGAATTGGTTTTCCCCAAGAGTTGTAGGGGGTTTTTCCAGGGTCATGTTGACCAAAAATATCTGTGTCAAATGTGTGAATGACTGTTTTTATGCTTGCTGATTTTTAATTCTGCATTTTCCAGCATTCTGAAAAATTTCCAAAATTTGTGTTTTCAGCAAATTTATTTTCCAGCTTGTTAAATGTATGGATATGGGAAAGGGCATTTAACTATTTTGGAGTAATAAGGTGAAAAACTGAAAACCGGGGTGGGAAACTATAAATTTCTACATGGTATCAGAGGTTGAGTGTTGAAGGGCAGTTTGGGACAGCAAGGAGGAAAATTACAGCCTGTTGTTTTTTCACTCAGAAAATTCTAGCAAGCTGATTTTTCACAAACAACAGTTTTATCTTTACCACAACAGTGCTATTTTTCAGTTTTAGGACAGCAGGATGTCTTTGGGACTGAGGGTGGAGGATAGGTTGGATGGGCATTCCAATTACAGCATTTGGAAGGAGAGAATGCAGAGTATCTTTGAGGAGGCAGAAGTCTGGGACATTATGGTGCATACCACATAGAACCCTGTAAATGTGCCTACTGATGCTACTCAGTTGGCAGCATATAATAAAAAGAACAACAAGGGTAAGAGACTGATTCTAGACGGAATCAAAGACCATTGCATTCCTCATGTGAGAGGAAAGAGAAATGCTCATGAGATGTGGACAGCATTGTCCAATCTCTACCAGAGTACCAATGAGAATCGGAAAATGGTCCTGAAGGAGAAGCTGAAGACCATTAAGATGGGTAATGATAGTGCAGCTGGATATCTCACAAAGATTACTAATGTGAGAGATGAGTTGGCAGGTATTGGAGAGGCCATTTCACCCACTGAGTTGGTGCGGATTGCAGTGAATGGCCTCCCCCGTTCATGGATGAACTTTGCTGATGGGGTTTGTGCACGTGAGACCCTTCCCACATGGGAGAGGTTTTGGGATGATTGCATTCAGACAGAGATCAGGAAAGGTCAGCTTGGGGCAGCCAAGCCAGTTGAGCAGGATGAGGATGTAGCACTGTTGGCAGGACGCAAGAAAGGCAAAGGGAAGAAGCAGGCTTCCACAAGCAATGGTGGGGGCAAAGGCAAAGGCAAAGGTAAACAGGAAAACTCACAGAAGGACTATTCCAAAGTGAAGTGTTGGAATTGTCAGAAGATGGGACACTATGCAGTTGTGTGTCCGGAGAAGAAGAAGAAGAAGGGGAAGAACCAGAGCATGGCAGCTTCAGCCGAGGTTGAGGACTTTGCAGATCGTTTTGACCGAGAGTTTGGGTTCACTGCGTGTGAGTCCTCTAGTGCGGGATTATCTGCCATAGAGGTTCAGAGGGAGCATGCATTTCCCTCGATTAGCGGAGCATCTTCGGGTATCTGGTATGTGGACAGTGGGGCTTCACGTCACATGACAAGAGTCCGTGAGTACTTCTCAGAGCTTTCAGAGAGTGGCACTGATGTAGAAGTAGTACTCGGTGATGACAGAAAGCACAGAGCAATGGTGGGGGACAATCGATAGCTTCGGGGAGTCTAAACCTCCTTGAAGGCGCCCCGTATGCCCTTATGTGCCGTGATGAGGAAGAACCCCAGTATCCGTCAGCTTTGGAGGATAGAGGATATGAGATACCGGTCAGTGGAGACAGTCGATGGTATCTCCAAGCGTCCACCGATTCGGCAATGAGTGATAGTTTACGCCATGGGGCAAAGCAAGTTTGCATTTCACCTTTGGTATCGAGCGTAGCAATCGACAAGCAGCTGTAGCGCTTCCGAGTTGTGGAGATTTGGCACCGAGGATGGGCGGTTACCATGTATCATGGAGCCTCGAGGACTTGCGGCTTGCATCACCACAGTGTGCTGGGAAGACGCATCGATCACTTTATACGCAGGATGTGCGATGGGCAAGTTTGCCAAATCCCTTTTTCCCAGCAGTGAAAACAGAGCAATTGGGATACTTGATTTGATTCATTCCGATGTGAGTGGTTGGATGTCTCATGTTTCCTTGAGTGGATATGAGTACTATGTTTTATTCATTGATGATCACTCCAGAAGGACCTGGATTTATTTCTTGAAGACCAAGAGTGAGGTCTTCAAGCGGTTTCAGGAGTTCAGAGCTCTTGTGGAGACACAGACAGGTCGGAAGATCAAGTCCCTGAGGTTGGACAATGGAGGAGAGTACACCCTTGGAGAGTTTGTGGACTATTGTGCGGAGGCAGGCATTAGGAGGGAGTTCACTGTTCCTTACAACCCCCAGCAGAACGGGGTTGCGGAGAGGAAGAACAGATCCATCGGAGGGGCTGCCAAAGCCATGTTACATGATCAGGGGTTGCCATTGTTTTTGTGGGCAGAGGCCTGCAACACAGCTGTTTACTTGCAGAACAAGAGTCCGCATCGTGCCTTGGGGCACATGACTCCGGAGGAGGCTTTTTCTGGGAAGAAGCCTGATATGGGTCATCTTCGTATCTTTGGGTGCATGACATACTCCTACATACCCAAGGAGAAGAGGACCAAACTAGAGCCCATCGCAGAGAAGGGTATCTTTGTGGGCTACAGTGAGACCTCCAAGGCCTTTCGGATTTACATTCCTGCGCAGAGGAAAGTTGTTGTCAGGCGGGATGTGAAGTTCGAGGAGGACAGGGCCTTTAGGAGGTCACGTGAGTTAGAGTATCTGGATCAGCCAGACCCTCAACAGCAGTTGAGTCAGTCGCAGGGATCCAGTGGGCAGGGATCAGGAGGATCCGGAGGTACATCTATGACGATGTCAGGTCCGTCAGTGGGGAGTGGCTCGCAGAGTCAGAGGGGTGGTGCTATGGGCAGCACGCAGAGCAGTCCACAGAGCAGTTCACTGGGGAGTCCACCGATGGACAGTTCACACGGTACCTCAGCATCTACAGGTTCAGGTGCAGGCAGGAGGACAGCAGACAGACAGTCAGGAGTTCAGGCTCCTGATGTTGAGGAGGAGGAGTTTTATTCTCCGGCGGGAGAAGTGCTCTCAGGGAAGAGGAAGCCCAAGTGGCTTCAGGACACCTTGAGAGATGCCACATCTGTTGCTGAGCCTAAGAGGCCGGTCAGAGAGAGCAGACCACCTGAGAGGTTTTGCAGCTATATGGCAATGGCTACCAGCATCCTTGACTCTGAGCCTTCTAGCTATGAGGAGGCAGCTAGCCAGCAGGTCTGGAGAGAGGCCATGCAGGAGGAGTATTCTTCTATCATGAGGAATGATGTTTGGGAGGTGGTGCCGAGGCCTGAGGGCAAATCCGTGGTTACTTCCAGATGGCTTTACAAGGTAAAGCATGCTGCAGATGGCAGCATTGAGAAATTCAAAGCTAGGTTTGTGGCTAGAGGGTTCTCCCAGGTAGAGGGAGTTGATTATGAGGAGACCTTCGCTCCCGTGGCTCGATATACTTCGATCCGCCCCATTATATCGATAGCAGCAGAGATGGGTTGGAAGATCCACCAGATGGATGTGAAGACCCAGATGGATGTGAAACCGCATTTCTCAATGTAACATACAGGAGGAGGTGTACACACGGGAGCAACACAGAGCCAGGCGGAAGGAGTCCCATGTGTGCAGATTGAAGAAGGCCCTTTATGGCCTGAAGCAAGCTCCCAGAGCTTGGTACTCCAGGATAGATACTTACTTGCAGAAGATGGGTTTCACAAAGAGTGAGGCAGATCCGAACCTTTACTATATTGTGATAGGTGAGGAGCCTCTCATTCTGGTGCCGTATGTGGATGACTTAGTCATTACAGGTGCAGAGAGACTCATAGAGCACTGCAAGAGAGATCTTGCGGCGGAGTTTGAGATGAAGGACATCGGCTTGATGCATTACTTTTTGGGTTTGGAGGTGTGGCAGGAGGAAGGGCATTTCTTCCTAGGACAGGGGAAGTATATTGTGGACATCCTTGGCAGATTCCACATGGAGGATTGTAGACCCATGTCGACACCGATGATCACCAACTGGAAGAAGCTTCATGCTTCGGATTCCGAGCTGGTGGATCCCACATTGTACAGACAGCTGATTGGTTCCTTGATGTATTTGGTCAACACTAGACCAGATATTTGTTTTGCAGTCAACACGATGAGTCAGTTTATGTGTGAGCCTAGGAAGGTTCACTGGGTGGCTGCAAAACACATTTTGCGGTACTTGCAGGGGACAGTGGATTATGGTCCGGACTACAGGCAGGGGGATGGAGTGAGATTGGCAGGTTACACTGATTCTGATTGGGCAGGTTGTGCTTCTGATAGGAAGAGCACTTCAGGGTGCTGTTTTGGGTTGGGTTCGGCAATGGTGTCATGGTTCAGCCGGAAGCAGCAGTCAGTAGCATTGAGTTCAGCGGAAGCAGAGTATATGGCAGCCAGTCTAGCTAGTTGTGAGGCCATCTGGCTTCGCAAGATGTTGTTTGGCTTATTTGGTCAGCCGTTGAGACCTTCAATGATTTACTGTGATAATCAGAGTTGCATTAAACTCACGGAGAATCCAGTGTTTCATGACAGGTCAAAGCATATCGGGATCAAATATCATTTCATCAGAGACTATGTTCAGAAAGGAGCCGTGAAGCTTGAGTATATTCCCACTGATGAGCAGGTTGCAGATATTCTTACCAAAGCCTTACCATGGGGCAAGCATGTCTACTTCAGAGACAAGATGGGTGTGGTGAGGAACACCTTCCTCGGCAAGAGGGAGTGTTGAAATTTGGTACCGGAGGACAGGTGGTTCCCTAAGGCTTTGATCTTTGGCCTAGGGAAAAGTGTCCAAAAGAATTTAATTTTTCTCCCAAAGTGACTTTATAATTTTTATAAAGTCAAATCTAATTTTAAAGTGACTTTAAGTGATAAAGTTACTAAAGTGACTTTATAAAGTTATAAAGTCAAATCTAATTTAAAAGTAACTTTAAGTGATAAAGTTACTAAAGTCTAATTTTAAAGTGACTTTAATAAAGTCAATGTAAAATTAGAAAGGAAAAGTGACTTTGGAAATAAATGACTAAGTGGGTCTTTATTAAAGTGGGGTGAATTAAAATGAGCATTTAATCTCAGCCCTAGATCTCAATCTATCTCAGCCATTGGATTTAGGGATTCCCCAAAAGTCACTTAGGGTTAGGTTAAAGGAGGAAAAGGAGGAAAAGATCATTCATTCTTTCATGAGCAGATTGAGAGAGGAGAAGGAGAGCTGGAGACTTTTTTTTCTGAAGAGAGCTTGAGAGGGTGAAGGAGAAGAAAAACTCAACAAGTCCGTACAGCAGCAAGGAGGGCACGGTTTTCGAGGCAGTAAGAGAGTGCACGGATACCGAGGCAGCTTGGCCGTACAGCAGCACATAAATCCGTACAGCAGTCCGTACAACGGTATTGAGGCACGGTTTTCAAGGAGAAAGGCAGCACGTTTTTCGAGGAATAGTACAGCAGCAAGAGGGCTCGATTTTCTAGGTGTCTGGGCAAGTTTATCGAGGCATCCAGCACTGTTTTCGAGAAAGACAGCTTGCTGGAAAATTCCGTACAATTCGTACAGTCCGTACGGTTGTTCAGCTAAGTTCTGGGCACGAATTTCTGAACTGTCATTTGCTGTAATAAATTTCTGTTTTGAGTATTTTGCTGTTCTGGCACGTTTTCCAAGGCGGAGGCAAGCACGGAAAACCAGATAAGTCTGTTATTAATTTGCTGGAATTTTTCCTGTATATTTCACCCCTCTGTAAAAGCTTTTTCCAGAAATAAGAAGGAGCTTTCGAACTGGTTTTCCCCAAGAGTTGTAGGGGGTTTTTCCAAGGTCATGTTGACCAAAAATATCTATGTCAAATGTGTGAATGACTGTTTTTATGCTTGCTGATTTTTAATTCTGCATTTTCTAGCATTCTGAAAAATTTCCAGAATTTGTGTTTTCAGCAAAATTTATTTTCCAGTTTGTTAAATGTATGGATATGGGAAAGGGCATTTAACTATTTTGGAGTAATAAGGTGAAAACTGAAAACCGGGGTGGGAAACTATAAATTTCTACATTACTTCTGTAAAAAAAAATAAAAAAAATAAAAATAAAAAATAAAATCATTAACTTCGAATTTTTTAATTTTCTTTTTCCTTTTGTATGATACATTTGAGGGTGATCTTGGGCGTCAAAAAGGAAGAATCTAAATTGTTCTATAGTCAAAGGTAAAATAATTTTTTTAATGTATCTAAAGTTTGCTTGTAGGAAAAAATTAAATTTTTTGGATTGGAATACTTAAGAAAATCATTTAAATTTGGAATTGCTTAGCATTTAAATTTCATTGCTCTTTCATGGTTATCGCTTTCGAAATTTAAAGTGCTTAAGTCTCGCCTCTGGTTTTGAATATTTCATGCTTAACATCTATTGAGATTGATCGTTGTTCAATTAACTCTAATTGTGGTTTTAATTACTTGAATTGATATTTATTGCATATTAAACTTTGAGAGCTTTTCAAGTAATGGTAAATTACATGTCCTTCTTTCCTAGATTGAGTATCTTTAATGTGTTTTCTTGAAGGTGAGGTTGAAAAGTTTTGAAGATATATTTATGAGCTACAACTGCATTGGAGTAATAAGCTTATGTTTAATTGGAAGTTATATTACATTTTTGAAAAAGCTTATCTTTTAATTTGGTAAATTGAACATTTATTTGAGCAATTAAATACTGTGGTTGTGGCTTAAGCATTTTGCTCTCATCTCATGCGTTCGCATTTTAGATTGGATTGGCATTTCATAACATGATAGTTGTCCATTCTAGCATCAATTATATATCAACTACTTGATCCTAATTTCATAATGAGATAATTGACTCCATAAGGCACTGGTATCAAACTTTTAATCTAATCAAATTTGTTAAATCTCGTTAGATTTTAAACAAGTACTTGGTCGCTTTACTGTGTCTCCCGAACTGGTTGGTTTCCAACTAGTTCTCTTTCATTTCATTTCTATAGGTTCTACCCCCCTTAGTCTGCAGGGAGACAACTTAAATAGAGAGATTGGGGATCAGGGTGACAATCCTCGATCTGAGCCATTGTCGCGGTGCCTAGACATTTTGTTCGACAACGGACATCATTGTACTTGGTAGTCCCATTGACCTACTTTTGTGGTCATTTGTTGGACATTAATATAATTATCTTATCTTATCTTCAACATTGTCAGCATCACCATTTTTGCAAACATGAAATTTCCCATGCCAATAAATGGACTTGTGGCATTTTCTCCTCCAACATATGAAATTGATGAATGAAACAATGGCTTACCAATTATCAATTTAAAATTAGGTTGAAGAATACAATCCTTGAGTGTAATGGGTGAAGTTGAAAATGCCCACTATTGTTATATTTTCCATGCATACAAACTATGTGAAGAAAGGGGGAGGCAAGCAAAGGGACTCGACCTTTGAGTTTAGGGCCTCCTAAAGCCCACCGATCCCTTATTTATAGTTCTGACATTTTCTGATACATGAGACCTTGGACCATAAGACATTACTACTAAATTACTAATAGTTCTTGGATGGCCTTGGATAATGCAAATCATTTGATCATGGTTAATTGAGGACCTTGAAAGCCTAAAAGAAGTTCCCCTCCCCAATAAAATAACAAAATTACTAGAAGAGGATCTCACATGACTCCAATTAGAAGATCTTCAAAAGGCTCACATTTAGGTCGTTATTGCAAGGAAAGATAAAAAATGGGTGGTGATTTGCAATCGTGATCACCCCAAGGTGATCTTTCCCTTAGCTAACCAAATAATGATGTTTGTGGGCATCGATGAGTTTAGGATACATCTCCATTGCTTGTCGAAATTGTAATGGCACTATTTGGTCTTGTTGGCATACCTTCCAGGATGTTATCTCTACTTGGGATCTTATTTTCCTCATTGAGATTTGTGAGAGTCTCGAAAGGACTCTTCTCTTGGCTAGTAAGTATCATTGGGTCTTGGTAGATATGAGACATGGGAGTTGATTGTTGTTTGTAGTTTTGGAGGCGTCACTTGCTTTATCCAGGATTGTCTTAAATTCAAGGTTTCATTGGTTAGCCTAGATGAATATTCTAGATGATGCACGGGTCCATATCTTGAGGAGCACACCTCCCATTCAATATGTCTTTATTGCAATTGACTATTTCCCTCTATCTTTTTAACTTTTGTGGTTCAGATGGGGGGTGAACCATACCTTCATTTATATACATATATCTTACATTTCTAATTGGGTGACTTTGATACCTATATTGGAACCCATTAGAGTTTGATTCATGACCTCATCGAGCATGGGCTTTGCCTTCATGAGCTATATTTGG
Organism: Pinus albicaulis; assembly: GCA_034641835.2. Classification (NCBI taxonomy): domain Eukaryota; kingdom Viridiplantae; phylum Streptophyta; class Pinopsida; order Pinales; family Pinaceae; genus Pinus; species Pinus albicaulis. Next base: position 737,710,463 of record CM076574.1, read on the forward strand.
AGGATTTTAGGCGACAAAGATGCTCAATAGATATGTAGAGTCTAGTTATAACATATGGGAGACACCTCCTCCAATTGCGTGAGTTCCACGGTCTTCTTATTCTTAATGGGATCCCACACATTCTAGATTGTGGCAAGTACAGTTCCTTCCCTAGTAGTGGGGGAGCTATCATGATTGATTATATCCTAGCCAATATGACTTTGAATCCCCATGTTTAGGAGTTCTGTGTTTCCCATCCAATCCCTTTGGTCAATCATACATACTTAGCTTTCACTCTCACTACTTATGGCTCTTCTTCCCCCCCATTGCCCCCACCACTCCCTTCATTTTTCTTATCCCTTCCTCCCTTGCATTCCTTCCTTTTTTGAGTAAAGCTTCCTTTTAACTGTTAATGAAAAGCAATATAAATGGGACTTTAATGCAAAAAAAGAGGGCCACAAATACAATCTACATAGCCAAGCCTTAGGACAAAGTGTGGGCTATTCATAGTCAAAACACCCTCTCATATAGAGTCTGATTGGTACTCTCCATAAACATAGCAATGTAAAGAAAAGGAACTTTCACTTGAGCAAATAATCACTAACCATTAATGACATCAGCTGCATAAGGAGGCTAGTTGTGGTTGTCAGGGGGAGTGTCCCAACCTAAAATAGGAGGGCTAGCTTTGGCATGCCAGATAGGGCTCCACCCATTGATAAAAGGCTCTAGGGGCAGCTTTGGCATGCCGGATAGGGTTCCACCCATTAATAGAAAGGCTCTAGGTCCTTGGGCCCTGTTGACCACTGGAGTGGCACCTGATGATAATGAGAAGACTCCATGCCCAAGGATGAACCGGAAGACATTTGTACCATCAAATATCATTAGATATCATCAGTTCAACAGAGTTTTTAAACTCTACTTCTACTTCTTATCATTTTCTCTTGTACCCAGATTCCACGCCCTACGGGGAATTGTGATAAGTGATGCTAGTAATGATGAGTTTTGAGTCAGTATTGAGTCTGTAACAGGGCTAGGTACCCTGGGACCTTGCCAACAAGTGAGTATTACTCTGGGAGGTTTTTTTTTACTTGGTTAATTATCATCTCCCTACTAGGAGTTAATAATTAATTGAGTTTTTTCCTTCAATTTTACCCCAAAGCCGGAGTACGGCTTGATGGTGAGGCCTTGGGTGACTCCTAGTGTCTAGAGTCAATGTATATTACCATACTAGATCACACCAAAAATTTCGTGGAATTTGGTTAGGTCTAGGTAGTGATTTTTTAATTTTTTAGATTTTTCACAAGTCGAAAATTGCAATAAAAGTTGTAATTGAATTGTAATAAGTGTTGTCTAGAGAAGTTGTATGGGGTATGAGTAATCAAAATTACACCTCTCACGCTCAACTTTCTACTATGACACACTTTTAGGGGTTAAAAATGTGTTTTGAGCCCTCAAAACCCACTTTTCCTAAGTTTAGTGGGAAATCTGGCAATTAATTAAGCCATAAATTAAATAAATGGAGAAAAATAAATATCCACACATGCTAAATGAGGTGGAAATGAGGTGGAAAATTATGGAGGAGTTAAAGTGAAGTCCCAAGGTGATATGGACTCCTAAAATCAAGGATAAAACATGTGCTCAAATAAAATTGAATTTCCGGCATTAAATGAGAGTTGCTTACTTGGAAATTCGAATTTGTGAAGTTAATGCATATTTGGAAGGATTTGGGAGAATATTTGGTGGAGATTTTTGTGGGAAATTGTCCCCACATGGGTTACCAACCATATACACATGTCATTCCATCATAAAATTCGAATTTGGCACATAAGGGAAGAAGAAAATGATGTCCACTTGTCAGAATTCGATTTTTACACTTGGCATTGGAGCTCCACTTACCAAATTCGAATTTGCCTTGAGATCTCCTCCCTCTCACCACTTGACATATGGTTCTTCATTGGGATTTGCTCCCAACTTTCTATATAATGGAGCCATGGGCTTTCATATTGTAATCATTGTTTACTAGCTATTGTGCTTGCGGAAGCGCTGTTGCCTTGTACACTTTCAGAAATATCAATAAAGACTTTGAGGTTTCATTCATGAGGTATTCCTCCTTTTAGAGTGTGATGAATTGTTGATCATTGGTATAATTATTTTTACTCATGCTTTGATCTAATTTGTTTTCATATGCTCTTGTAGATTTGTTAATGTAGAGCTATCTTACATTGACATTTGATTTAGGAGTATGCTCTAGGTATAGAATGCTCTAGTTGGTTTCAAATAAATCTCTAGAGTTTCTTATCATTGTTTATTGCTAGATCTATATGGAACTAATTCTTGATTGAAATTTTGTAGAGGGAACATTTTGTTGGGATCAAAGAATCAAGTGTTGGGGGAAGTCTTTGGAGAGACCAACCCACTCTTGATACATTCTCAAATGAGCTCTCATTTGTTCTTTGAACCTTCATAGTCTTATCTTACAAAGTGGTTTTGCAGGGGTTTTGAGACATAGCTTGTATACAAGCCTAATACTTCTAAATTTGAATATCTTTTAAAACATTATACTTCATTGCTTTCATTTGCTATCTAAGAGCTTGAAGATGACTAAGCAAAGATGAGAGTTTACTCGAACTCTTTGGCTTAGCCCTTTGTAAATTGTTGTGTAATAGTTTGTAATTTTCTTTCTCTAATATTTGATTGGTTTTATAACCCTCTTTCGAATTTTTTCTTGTGATAGCTTGAGTGGACAACTATAAGAAATTACTAACAAGTTGTTGCAGGACCTTTGGGCTGAATTTCAAATGAGGAAGATAACTTTCTCTTCTTTGGTTGTGGGCATAAAAGAGGCTTAGCTTCTCTTCTCCTATTGTAAAATATGAATTTATTTTGAGTTCTTAGAAATTGTCACCGAGGAAAAGTCTATGGTCTCAATTTTTATTTGTAAAGACTTTCCTTGGTTTAGAAAAGGCTTCATGGACATTTCATTTTTGTAAAATTAATAAAAAAATCTATTTTTGTTGTGGGAGCGTGGGTTTTATCCATTGGCATCCCTATCTCTCCATTTCAAAAGAGAGAATTTGTAGATGGATTGACTTAGTGGTTTTGACATTTCCGTTTTCTTTCACATCACATATGCATGCTCTAATTGGGAAGTAACACAAATCACATAGTCCTTTAATTTCTTAATTTGCAATCTCATTTGCCATCACTTACTTATGTTTTGTGATCTATTTCTCATTTGGATAAGTTTCACAATATACTACAAGTGAAGAAGCATATCACTTTCAATTTATGGCAACTTGAGTTATTGTTCTAACTATGAAGCATATTTAATTGAATCATCTCCATCTTTTACATAGCACTTGCAAACTCACTTTCATATCATTTAGGCATTTCACTTTTCATACTAGACTTGCATCTCTAAAATTTACCTCCAACTTATGTTGGTTGAATAGATGTTTTAGGGACCCTCTACCTCTATGGACTCTTCACTGTGAGATCCAAATATTTGGGCGAGGGTGAGGTCTGAGGATTATAGTTCAATTGTAACCTTGCTTTAAAACTAATTAATAAAATAAACCAAGAGCACTATTTCATCACATTTACTTGCAAAGTTCCCAAATTTTTTGCTATCTTGATGGTTTAAAGATTCACATGCAAATATTATCTCAAGAAACTCTTTGGATGCAAGCATTTTAATACCTTAAATTTTGCAACGAGTTTAATTCTATGGTACTTGGAAATTTGCTTATACATACAACTTCATTGCATGTTGTCATTTTAATAATCATTATGCTTATGGATGATTGATATATCTCGTTTAATTGGCAAATACCCTTATTTGGTGTTGCAAATTTAATTGCATATTGTGATCTTGGTCTAACACTTCCTTTGTGGGATTATTGTCATTATATCTTGAATTTAATTTTTGAGCAAGCATTTGTTATCTACTTTAAAGAACTGGTCTATATTTTGAACAAGTCATTGAATATTGCTCAT